>JZKD02S2050275.1:476073-523456 GCA_000966675.3 Picea glauca | reverse complement strand
ACATAAAGTATTAATAAAGTATTGTTAATTAATACATTAATAAAGCATTAAAACATTAAAAAAATATTTATTTTATAATAGTACATTAATATATTGAAGTAATAAAGTACAAGTATATTAATAATACATTATTACATAAATAGAAAACATTAATACATTATTACATAAATAGAAAACATTGACCATGATCATCACCATCACCATGATGATGGTTATTTTCCTTCAATTTAGCTAAACATTGCAAAGTATCATGGAAAAGGTGCGTAGGAGTTCCAGTTCTCCTAGTTATCATATCTTGAATACCAATAAGAAATTTTTCTTGAGATGTGATATCCTCTAATGCTGAAATAAACTTAGATGCATTTTCGTTATCCATAAATGTATGTTCAAAAAAACAATAAGTAAGAAAAAATATTTAGTAATGCTGAGAAAAAATAAAAGCATAACTTCACATTCATTCAAAAATAATATGATTACAACAAATTTTTATTGAGACCTTTATAAAAATGTTCCAAGAAAAACTAAATGACTAACAAACAAGAATTTAGTGAAATGAAATGTTTAGAAGTATGCAAACAAAAGTAGAAAGTTATAATATTTTATATGGGAGAAAAATATTCTCCGTTCACAATGAGGATATGGAGAATGAAAAAAACATTGAAAAAAATTCCATCCAAAATGAAAAATAGAAGGAACAATTTATTTCCCAAAAAGATGATCCCAAATACAAATACACATAGATTGAAAAAAAAAATGAACCTAACATAGTCATTCTATCGAGACTGAAAATATTTAAAGTGGATGTTACAATGATACAGACTTTAGTCGTTCCTCTTCTTTTTTCCTAATTGTAACATATGCACTATTTTTCATCTTTGCATAACGCTCAAAAGAGAAAGGTGGTGATATGCGTAAACCATCTATTGATTTGACTCTTGATATGGATGTGAAGGTCAATCCTCATTGCTCTTTCTTTCCAATATCAATTGTTGCACGTTCTAAAGTCAACCCCTGTGATTTATGAATAGTAAGGGCCCATGCCATCTTTAGAGGAATTTATTTACGATTTCCTCTTATGACGGGTGTGATTGGTACAATCTTTGTATTTATTGGGTCAAAAGGAACACCAATGTACTTATCAAAAAGAACAGTTGTGTACATTGGAAGTTGAGGAGGCTTTGAGCCCGACATATAGAATATGTTTTTAATATAACCAAAAGCATCGTTCACTATGCCAGCTTCAACCCACAAGTTACATGTCAACATGACACGTTATCCAGGGCATAAGAGAACTTCACATTCCAGTTGATCATCATCCCCACCAACAATTTATGTTCGTCATATATGTTCAGCAACACATCGTGCAATTGGAGAACTTAGTGATTTCAACATCTTCCTATTGTGTAAGTCGACTAAATTATTTGTTGGGAATAAGTGAAGTGATGAATTAAATAAACTCCTTTCCTCAATAGGCAAATCCATACCATCCCGTGACATAAGAAGCTACCAATCATCAAAAAAGGGTTATGCATTTCTTATGTTCATTAATAGATTACGAAAAGAATATTGTTTTGGATCATTTCCTTGCTACCAGAATATTGTATCTAATGTGACAACAATGTTGAATTTTTTCCATAAAACTTTCCATGATGTATTACCTACATACAAAGACATATCTTTGACAGGAGGTAGTTGACCAAGGTCACCCACAAGAATAATAGATCTACCACCAAAAGGGGAAGATTTATTTTTCGGAAATGCTTCTCGTAATCTAGAATCAATCTGTATGAATAGTCTTGGTCCTAAAAAACTCATTTCACCTATCAAAATATATCTAATATGCCTCATTTCCTCTTGAAATATTGCTAGAGACTACCCCTGTAGTGGTTGCATATCCTTAATAGGAATTTTCAGTGCTGAGTGTATTGTTCTTGCACGTATATTAAAAGCAGCTATTCCTATTGGAGCAAGCAAAAGAAAAGGATTGTTTCCATCAACTGATGAAGTAGAAAGAGCATGAGAAATAGAATGAATAAGGAAAGACTTGCCAGTGCCTGCAGTTCCCTGAATAATCATTAGAAGAGGTTTAGGACTTGGATATTGAATGGAATGTTGTAAAATTATATCAAAAGCAACTCATTGTTTCTCTACCAAGGAAGATGGAGATGCATTTGTGGGATGAACATTTTCAATAATATGACCCCTTGACTAGGCATTTCTTATAAAAGAAATAGCCTCTTCTCCAACATCATTTGAAACTGTTGTTTTCTCCCATTCAAAACATATATCAAAGTCCCTTCGACCAAGAGTGTGAAGGTCAGAAACATTGACATTATTAGGAGGAACCAAGCAAGACAAAAGTTTCCATTCTTCAAAATCTTCTTCCACATGGGTTGGTTGTTGTTGGGAATCATCATCATCTTCAACATTTTCTGAAGAGAGAGGGGCCCGATCAACATGCCATGCTCGATATCGAAAATTTCTCTAATTTTCAATAACTGTATCATTTGAGAGGCCAATATCTAAGGGAATGTTCCTAAATGGTTTGTACAAAATAAATTCACTCCAACAGAAAGTCTAGAAGTCTTCTGAAGCCTCATTAGGAATAGAATAAAATCGTGGCCAAACTCTAACAATGGCATGGGCAGATTTAGGTTTCCATTGCTCTTTCTTACGTTTGGAATCAAATGTCCAAGATCTTGTTCTTTCTATCAAACAAAAATATTCAATAAAAGTAGGTCTCTGTTGATATGTTTCAACAGAAGTATTGGGAGACGAAAATTGATGGGGGTTGTTTGGAATTTTTTTTAAACCTTTCTCCCAACATTTAAGGAAACGAATTTTCGACTACAAATTACAAGAGGTAGCTTTAGTAACATATGGCATGTTTCTTGGGCTCCAATGTCATGATCAACAATTGTTTCAGCAAGGAATCTTCTATATGCAGACAAAGTAGAATCTTCTGAGGCACCATAATTTGAAATTCTTGTTAGGATATCCTGATAACTTTTAGACCTCTTTTCCTCTTTGGAAGCATACTTAGCAATATATTTCAAGACGACATGGCGAGAAACCACTGGTTGACAATCAACATTTGCATGCCACATTGCAAGAAGATCTAGATTATGGATATTTAGCCTATCATCGTTTTGTGCTGGCTCATATTTCTTTCTTCTTTTCTCATCTATGAACAATAGTGATTCATATCGAACATCCCATGGAGCATTGTAGCGGAAACTAAGAATAGATCCTTTCTTGTGCAAACAAGAATCTACACTGCACTTTTTATGTCTTTGAACACGGTTCAACAAATGTTCATAATCATCATGAGGATTGGAAGAAAATATATGATCTGTATTCAATAGGCATGGATCATCATTGATGCTTCGAGGAACCATAATGTTTCRRHGATGAATGTCACRTGGATTCCATRYTGTTACATATCTATCAAAATATGTCTTTGCACCATGCACATCTGAAGGATTAGACCAATCTAATCTTTCCATGTTAGGAGCACCTTGCAACCATAAGAATCCATGGATGTGAGCCGATCCTCTATATTGCCACTCATATCTAAAAAAAAAAAGATATAGTAAATATATATAGCTGAAAAGAACAATAAAAAGGAAGAAATAAATTATTTAACATAAATACAAAAATACAAACCTGTACCAAAAGTCTTTAGCTCCAAGATATTTTTCAATTACTTCTTCTCGAAAGATATTGAATCTATGATGCATAAACATGGCAACGATATGGGGGTACCTGATAACATTCTCAATTTNCTTTGAACACGGTTCAACAAATGTTCATAATCATCATGAGGATTGGAAGAAAATATATGATCTGTATTCAATAGGCATGGATCATCATTGATGCTTCGAGGAACCATAATGTTTCAATGATGAATGTCACGTGGATTCCATATTGTTACATATCTATCAAAATATGTCTTTGCACCATGCACATCTGAAGGATTAGACCAATCTAATCTTTCCATGTTAGGAGCACCTTGCAACCATAAGAATCCATGGATGTGAGCCGATCCTCTATATTGCCACTCATATCTAAAAAAAAAAAGATATAGTAAATATATATAGCTGAAAAGAACAATAAAAAGGAAGAAATAAATTATTTAACATAAATACAAAAATACAAACCTGTACCAAAAGTCTTTAGCTCCAAGATATTTTTCAATTACTTCTTCTCGAAAGATATTGAATCTATGATGCATAAACATGGCAACGATATGGGGGTACCTGATAACATTCTCAATTTTTATACGATGTTGATTAAAACCATGAGAATTGTCATTTCTTGGCATGACATTATGCAAGTCTAACCATTTTGTGTCAGTTGCGCTCAATGTAAAAAACAAAGTTGGACAACCCAATTGAGTAATCATGTCAGTAAGTTCAGTACGAAATTTTGTCCAATAGGCCCCTGTACCTCTGAGTGAAGAACCAAAACGTATAAGATGCTCGGCCAACTTATTATCAGGTAAATCTGAAAGTTGTTGACGCAAGGCTTCAATTATTGTTGGGGAGTTATCATGTATATTTTTCTTAAAAATAACTGCAGCAGTTGCTTGGCTTCGATGTCGCATTATCATGTTCAATAAGAAGTATCGAAATCGAGGATGGCTTCCAAATCTCTGATCAAAATATCTGAGCAAATGTAATCCATATTCATGAAGATGAATGTCACAAATACGTGGATGCAACCAATCAGCCTCATCAGTGGGGAATAATGTGGGGAATGCCATGTCTAATAACCCTTGATTATTATATTCATTAATTGGAGATGAACCAATAGCTGGTCAGTCGACCATTTGAATAGGTGAAGACTACAGATTTTCAATAAATGTTCTTATTTCTTCCACTTTTGTACGTTCAGTAGGTAGCGAGCAACAAAAGATGAAGGATGGGAGTGAAAACAGTCAGTGTGAAACCCTTGAACATCAACAACATTGTTATTTGTTTCTTCAATATCACAATCAACAAATTTAAGCTGAGTTGACACATCTGTGGGGTTTTCAGGGAGAGCAGCAACTGAGTCCATGTCAATTTGAACATCGTGATAAAATTTATCCATTCGAATTTTGTAATACAATGCATTCATCACCCATGATCGCTTCACATAATGATCCGAAAACGGATCCAGAAGAATGATAGGGCTTGAAAAATGCTCAAAAATGAAAGTGCTCGGAATGCGACGACACCTATGCCATTGCGTCTGTCTCGTATTCCTGATTCCGACGATATATTTACTTCGTCAAACGGAGTCCGTATGGAGGAGATATTGCGTTATGTCCGAAAAGTCAAACAGGGAAAAAAGGGGATGACTGTACAGTCCGTACAGTCCACGTGGCACATCCGTACAGCTGACGTGGCAGGGCTGTACAGCTGACGTGGGCCAACTAGATTGCGACACGTGGCAGACGGGGATGACAACACGTGGCAGCATCAGAGAGCGACACGTGGCAAGTCCGTACGGAGGACACGTGGCATCACCAGGACGCGACACGTGTCAGGCAGATTTGGCCTTTTCAGGGTACGGTCGGACCAGTTATGAGGTGACACGTGTCACCACTCACAGGGTGACACATGGCATGCTGACGTCAGCATGATGACGTGGCAGCTGATGCGATAGGTGACTGGGTTGTACGGTCGGGACACGTGGCAGCGTGGCAGAGAGACAAGTGGCAGTACGGCATCCGATGTGGCACACACGTGGGCCAATCACAGGCCGACACGTGGCATAATCCGATTGGTTTAAAAATTCCATGTGGCCCACTCACAGGATGCCACGTGGCACTGTATGATTCGCTGTTTGGTTATATGCAAAACTTGGTTTGGCTCGCCGAAGTTTCGAACCCGCGACCTCCGGGCGGGTAACGATTTGACAGACTTTGGCTAGCCACTCGGGCGGCCGGTGTTTCGTGTTATATGTATCGGCATTAAATGTTTTAAATTAAAACAAGGATTAATGCCGCCGGGCAAAGGGCTGGGGCTTATTCCCAGCCCTCGACGTAAAAGCATATGACTATGCAATATAACCAACGGGCGAGTTTTGTTATAACAAACGGAGCGCGGGCGGTGGAAATAGTTATGACTCGTGGCCATATCCCACGCCAACAGAACCGGGGGTCTATCCCTTTTATAGCGCGGGGTGTTAAATCTTTTAACCACGGCCCTATTAACATGGCACATGACCGGGGGCAGGTGTGGAAAATAAGGGCCCGCGCTGTGGCGCGTGGCCCTATTACAACCATATGACCACAAAATCAGGGGGCGCACACCAATTTGGGGGCTAAAGGCCCAAAACTTTATATTAATGGGTTTTTTGTATAACATAAGTGGTTTTTCTAATTAATATTCCCTATTTTTAATTGATTTTCTCCATGTTTGGGGGATATTGGGCATTTTTGGAGGCCAGATTCTTGGAGGAAGTTGGGGATGTGAAACCAACACCATTCCTATATAAAACAGGCCTGTTTGAGGCCAATGGAGAGTCATTCAGAGCAAAGTTATGCTGAAAGAAAGCCAAGCCAAAGTCAGTTTGATGCAGGGAAGCCTTTGAGGTGAAGACGATGTTAGATCGTTTCTAAGAGCTTGGAGCATCAGTTTTGCATGCCGTTTCTTTTGCAGGGTTCTTGAGATCTGGTACAACAAGACCAGATCAGTCTTGTAGCCTTTGGGCATTGCTGAGATGTAATTTTGAGCACTTGAGCAGAAATAAAGAAGCCTCCCCCACAGGAAAAAGGCTCGGAGACGTAGGCAAGCATTGTGCCGAACTCCGTTATCAACCTGCGTTCTTATGGTTTGTTGTTCATTATTCTTTTCAGATCTACATA
Source organism: Picea glauca (assembly GCA_000966675.3). Lineage (NCBI taxonomy): Eukaryota > Viridiplantae > Streptophyta > Pinopsida > Pinales > Pinaceae > Picea > Picea glauca. Next base: position 516,600 of record JZKD02S2050275.1, on the reverse strand, counting down.
TGTGTATTTGACTGAAATAATCCTCTTCTTTCCTCATTCTTTCATTAAATTCTCAAATGGTTAAATTATTCATGCAAGTTTAAAACTCAACCATAATCATTGAAAAGATCTTGCCCTGGATCACATAACATTCATAATATTTAGATTGGGCACCACGTCTTCTAACAATTAGGAAGTCGAGGTCTTCAACATGTCGTGGAAGATTTCTAGCAATCACAGAAATATCTTGCGGAAAGTTGATTGTGTGGCCACTATATTTATATTATCCACCATGAGCATGAGTCACTTGCAATATAGGATTTACACGTGCTATGAGCATCTCTTCAACTTGGGTAAGTACACTTAGAACATGAGGTTGCTCACCAGGATCCATGTGATTCCATCAAGAAAAATGATGGGAACCTCTCTCATTCTTGCATCTTTTACAAATAGGTCCTTCATACCCCCTCACAACTTGAATTCTAGGATATGATTCTTGGCAAACATGGCACATTTGAGCAATGGAGAGATTATCTATCTTCGCTCAAATTTTTTTATGTACTGCAATCATGTTGGGATGAAACTGTATATGTCCTCTAGGCATGGGATCATGCTGACCACCAATGGGAAGCGTAAAATGACCTCTAAAATCTACTTCATCTTCAACAATGTTAAAGGGCTCACCCAAATTTGCAGCAGGTGGATTGTGCATGTTACTTTCAACAATTATATCCCTTAAATTCATGGATTGCATTTCTCTATCCTGATTGCATTGAATGGTGTCCTTCTCATAAAATACTAAAAACTTTAATGTCCAACTAAGTGTGAAAAATGAGGAGTCAAAATGTAAAAATGAATAATAAATCAAATACATACAACATCAGCACTTGCTTGCCAATTAGATAGTCTAGGAATATTTGAAGGGAGGTTATGAGATGGTTCTCTTTGACTTGTAACATGAACTGCTGGAAGATGTACAAAGTTTATTTCTGTACCTCGCATTGAATGGACAATGTCGTGAGTGAAGAAAAAAACATGGTTAAAGTCATCAATAATAGGAAAGAATTGCTAGTATAGTCATCATGAATGAGGTTTGAAATACCTTTGTTGTTCCAAGTGAAATAGTATGTGGGATGATTGATTGTGTTGGTGGTGTGACATTTTCTATGGAATGAGGGTTGTGAAAGAAATAAGTAATGTTAGCAGGAGGAGTTCACAAATTTTCTAGCAAATGGGAAAGCACATGACGAACGGGTACTTCAGTACATGGCACTTGTTCTTGAATGACATCAGTAAGTCTAGCCTCCATGTTTTGCATTGTTGCTCCATGCTCTAAACTTGCACTTCCATTGGTTGAAGTATGGAGGTTTTCATTTGTAGGTAGCCTATGCACATGATGATCTTCTGGAATACGAGAAGTTTCCCCAATAAAATGAATGTTGTTATAATAGTGTGGAATAGTAGAATTATTAGGATAATGAAAATATTTCGAGATTGAAACATTCATGGGAAATGTTCTTTGCATGATATCAACCAAACTGCGATACTTGCAGCTAATGGGAAAATCAATTTCAATAGTACTTTCCCTGGTCCTTCTATGATATAGAAGTCTTCTACGTTCATTTATTGCATCTTTGTTTCGTTGATACGATAAACGTTGACGTTCATTAGCCCTCTCACGTGATGTTGGTGATCTATTGTGTTTGGTAGAATGATTACTTGTTCCTTCAGTGGACATTTCTACAACTACATAGAAATAATAACACATTTATAACATTACCAGAGAAATATAAATTCCATTCATATAAAAAAGAATAAATTATGGAATTAATACAAAATCAAATAAATAACATATTTAGATACATTTGAATATATATAAAGTGACATGAACATGATAATAAAGAAGAAATGGAATAAAAGTTAAAAGTAAAATTGCAATAACCATATAACCATAACAAATTCACTTTAAAAATAAACTAATTCATAATGGAATAAAATTCAAATGTGAAATTGTGATAACCATATAACCATAACATGGGCACTTAAAAATTAAACCAGTTCATAATTGAAATTTTATAATGGAATAAGAACAATTCTGAAACAAGTAAAACATGTTTGATAATATTGTTTATTACTTATTAAAAGGCCAAGTAGCCTAAGCCATCACATCTATTCCCAATGGTGGAATGTCATCAACAGAATCCATATTTGGAAGAAGTGGAAAAACATTCCCCTTTTCAATGAGATCATTGAAGTGGCCTTGAAATGGAAATGTCAAGCCATAGTTATGTAAAATGGAAACATCAGTGATATTTGTTGGGAAACATAAGTCAGTTATCAAGTCATAGAACATGACTGGAAGTTTAGTGTTATTGCACATCAATACTATCCCACCAATTGTTCGAAATGGAAGATACCTAGGGCATTTTTTATTTATATCTGTTGAAAGGTGTTTCAGCAAATTCCATTTGAATCCCCAATCATCCTCGAAATTGTCCAAACTTTGTTCAATTCATGGCTGACCGAATTGAAAATTATCCACTTCTTCAATAGACCAAACAGAGGTGGAACCATCATTGATTATGCATATAAGTTGGTTATTATATAATGCCAAAGACATACAACGTATGTCTGTGATTGGAACAAAAGAAAAACCCCACTGATTCTTTGAAATATCCAACCAATATATAGTGTACCCATACCGAGGGTAGTCATCATAATCTGTGTCCAAATACAACCAATAGATTTTACTTTTATATACCACTRCCTCTTTTGGAGGTGTAGTCCCACCATAAGGAATGGTTGTCCTYCGCCAAACATTTTCAAGGCTACTGCAAATGAAATACTTTGATTGGTTTTTTCTGCAAATATGTTTCAAAACAACCCATTCATATTTTCTAGCACTGATATTCTCCAAGAGTGTAAAGAAACCCCTGTCTCCAACCCATATAGAACCTAAATTTTTGAATGACTTGGTAAATGGATTCATCACAAAATATTTTTTTGCAAGGGAGCATCCAGTTGGTGAAGATAACAATATCATGCATCGAACGGTGCATGATATTGTGTATGTGGAATCTATAAATGGCACGTGAAAATGACATATGCGACCAGTTTGATTAAGGTATGCTCCTAGGAAGTAACTTTCATCACCATGGAGCAATGGAATAAGAAAACCAAATCCATTGTTGGAAACTCGATGGCATTGAGCAAGAAATGAAGGGGTTTGCAGAAAAACATTCCATTGTTTACAAACTGTTCTAAATCTTGTTAATACTAAAAAAGGGAGCCAAAAAAAGATCAGCTCCAAAATCTGGAATGGCAAACAACTCCACATTGTTGGATCCATAATGGTATGTTGAACTTGTCTAACAATGAAAAAATATGAGCAGAGTGAATAGAAGTATTATTGAATGAAATGTTAAGTATTAAACCTTTAATGAGTAACACAATGAATAAAAGCATAAATAATGCAAAATAAATGAAACAAATGAAGAAAAAATGAAGTAAATTAATATAAGCATTAAATGTAAGGATGTATATGTATCAAGCATATTTAAAACCTGTATAAGTTTTAAAAAACATCCAATCAATACATAATGTGAATACCAAAATGATTACATATAAAAAAAAACATAAACTATGAAGATATAATAGAAGCATAAAATTAACAAACATCAACCACTTCGAGGGAGTCTCTATCACTAATGTGTCCACCATAAAGAACCAATATTTAACATAATGAAAATGGCCAATCTCCAATATAGTGTTTTTAAATTGATTATCTAGGATTCAAAATACACATATTATTTAATTAATAAGAAATAAATAAAAATAAATTATTATGTAATTTTTCTTATAATTATTAAATAATAATAAATGATTATGTATTGATGAAAAATTAATTAATTACTAATTATATATTAAAAATGTAAAAAAACATTAATGTATTAATTAATTAATACCTTAATACAATGCATAAATAAAGTATTAATATATTACATGTAATGAATTAATGTAACTTGTAATATAATAAATATTTAAGAATAAATATTTAAGAATGAAATGTATTAATAATGTATAAATAAATAGATTGCTAAAAAATAAAATAAAAATTAATTATTAATAGTTTAATAAAACATATATACATTAATAAAGTATTAAAGTTTTAAAAAATAGAATAATACATAATATAATATTAATAAAGTATTTACAGTGATTAAAAATGTTAAAATTTTAATTAAATTATTATTATTACAATATCTAAATTTTTAATTAAAATATTATTATTTAAATTATTATTTTATTATTAAAAAATAAATCTTAATATAAATAACTTTAACTTTAATAAAATGATAATCTTAATTTTAGTACGAATAACCCTAACCCTAATCTCAATATAATCCAATATAATAGTATCCCTAATAACTATTAACAATAATTGAAATTTATAACAAGAGTAATAATTTTTCTTTCAATATTTTAATATTAAGATTTGTTTCTAACTCTAACTTAAATGTGTAAACATAATATTAATATTAATAATAATGTCTAAATACTAATATAACTATCTCATGGAAACAATGAAAGAATAAACAACAAAATTACATTACATATAAGAATAAACTAATTGCAGAATGCTCCTATCCATTAATAGTCAAAAACCATTAATATTGCAATTTTAATTGTTGAGATGATAATTTGAACAATTTCGTTCTACTCAAGTAGGACAAAAAACTTTACACCAAATTGTGAATTTTTTGTATACAGTTTTAACATATTTTGTTTATTCAATAGAAGTTATTGTTCACTGGATATCCGTTATTATTCTATGTATCTATGTGTTATTGTATTCATTTTGTTCCTCTCATAAATCCAGATCAAACACCTCACCAAAAGAACAATATTGTCAGCGTAAAGAAGAAGGATGATGGTTATTCCAGCAAGAGTTATGCTGACACAACCCTCTTCTTCCAAACAACCCTCTAATTTGTCAATGTATATGCCAAAAAGAGTAGGGGATAGGGAACAACCTTGCTTAACTCCTATGTTACAATTAATTTCTTCCAAGTAGCCCTCATTGCTCCTAAACTTGGAAATAACATTCTCATACAACCTTATTGCAAGAACTCTCAACTGGAAAGAAACTTGTATCTCTTCTAAACTATTCAAAAGGTTAGTTATGGGTACTATGTCAAACGTTTTTCTAAAGTCAATAAAACACATATGAAATTAGTGTGGAATGATAGCTCCTAAATTTAGCATGGCCTTTATCTTTTTTTCTCTAACTTTCTATACATACATCGATCTTCTTTTTTAGAATAATTCCATATAATTTGGCTAACAGAGGGGTAATCATAATGGTCCTATAATTAGAGGGATTGTATTATCCTTTCTTTTAAAAGTAGGAACATCGAAGCTTTGATTCCATGATTTAGGGAAACCCTACTTGATTGTTGGATTGAAGAACTTGTGAATGTGAAGTATGAGGATACACCCTCCAATTTTTAGGATTTTTTCTTGGTGTCTTTTGATGCCCTTGGCTTTCCCTTTTGCTAGCCGATTAACCCCTAACTCTATGTCTTATTATGAAAAAAAATTCCCTCTATAGAAAGGGTTTGAATGTTTTCCATGACATCAAGGGATTCATAAATATTTTTAAAGTAGGAATTATAGTCCCTCAAGGGAATCATATTGTTTTCTTTAGTTTTATAAGTTAGAATTTTCCTCTAGAATTTCTTATGATCCTACTTAGAGAGATGTAAAAAAATTCTCTTGTTTCTTTTTATATAGTGGTTTTTTTTTCCTTTTAATTAGGGAGATGTAAAAACTTCTCTTGTTTCTTTTTATATAGTGCATTTTCCCCTTTAATTAGGGCTTTGTACATATTTATCTTTATTTTTCTTTTTACACTACATCTCTATAGAGAACTTGCTAATGGAAGTAAAGAGAGTTGTAAACAGAACTTGCTAATAGAAGTAGAGAGAGTTGTAAAACTATGATAAAGTTCTTCAATATTGTCCTTATTTGATAGGCCATTTAATTCATTATTTAAATATTTTAGAATAAAATTATCTTTAATTTTGTCAAAGATAAGTGTTTTTGGTTATTAGAATTCTCTTTTATGGGGCTTTTGTGCATGAAAAAATTGGAGTTAGGGTTAAAGGTTTAGGTGAATGACCATTTAAGACTTACTCTCAAGCCACTTCATTAAACCATTGCAAATTATTATACCTTGAGAATTATAGAGTTTGATTAGTTCAGAACAAAAAAAATCCGAGCCAAGTCTTTAGAGTTTTTATTTTATGTGCTAGCTAAACCAAGGTCCTCATTTGACCATAGAGGATTCGGGTTAAAATCATTGCATAAGATAATAGCTTGGTTAGTTGTTGTTCTAGCATTAAAGTCTCATAGCAAGAGGATAATACCTTCATTTTTTAGATTGTAAATATCTTATTGTAAATTATTGTAACCACAATTTTTATCTAAATTGTTTTTCTTATAAAAAGTAGAATTAATATGTGAAAAATAACATATTGTTATATAAATATTGTTACAATTCAATAAAAATATCTTAAGAATAATCAAAATTGTAATTGTAACATATTCATATTTTCTTAAATTACTTGAGTAATAAAGAGTTGAGTGAAATTACAACCAATCTAGATCTATTTTTAATAATAATAAAATGTACACCTCAATAAATTTAATTCCCACTAACTTTTTATAAATCAACCATTTTCAAATCATTACCCCAAAAAATCTATTATGTAAACAAACAATCATCATTTAAAATAAAAATAATTATTAAATGAAAAATTATTCATCATTTATTAAAAAAAAAATTATGGTTGAAACATTAATAATCAAAAGCTATGAATTTGAAGTTATGTTTTATGTAAATCAATATTAAGTAACATAAATATTGATATTTTAATTAACCTAAAAACATTTTAAGTGAGGTTCATTATAAAAAAAATTGTGGGACATGGCTTTAGTCTAAGGGTTTTATTTTATAATATTTTTTTTAGGATATTTTTTTTTAATTTTAAGGGGCAAGAAATTATTGAATGTGCACATTGAAGTGATTAATTTTGTATAATCTAAATGCTCTATGATTTTTTTTTAAGATTTAAAAAAAAAAAATCCAATACCTTAATTACATTTCTGCATTCAAAAATACAATTTAAATAGCAAAAATTATAATTTTGTACAAATTTATGTTCCTAAACATAGTTGGATTATAAGAACAAAATTTAAATTATGTTCCTAAACATAGATTTATACCTTAACCACAAGATGATTCTAAGTTCCAACTATGTTTAGGATTAGATAAAAATTTATAGAGCAAATAAGTTCACAAGAACTATAGTGAAAATTTGCAAGACCCGGTCGTGGAGCTATGATTGTGATTCAATATTAACCTTATATAATCTCGAACTGTAAATTGACATTGCTCTTTGGTAATTGATTGGAGTACAATTGTGTGGGAATTCAATTGTAATGAATTCGAATGCACATTTAATACTATTTTACAAAGATAGTGGAAGACTGCATGTGTATATGTTGGATATCATTTCCTATATTTGCACAATAATTTAAGTTTGGTTTATTTCAGAATATTAAGAAGAACTATCTTTCTTACAAGTATGTTCGCAATTCTATGCTTCCTTAAGGTAGGTTCGCATGTTATTTAAACATTGAAATCTGAATGCAACCTTGGAATATTTAGCGTTTCCTTTTTTCCTGGAATTTTCTGCTACTGTTTTATTGAATTTTGTATTGAATTTTTTTTGGTTTGTTAATATTTGTGATCACACCAACCATTAATATTCTTTTACGTCATATGATTTTTTTAAGTGTCTTCTGCAAATTACATAACTTGAATCGCCCTGCCTTCCAAACTAATTATACTAACGAAATTTTACTGAATTTTATATTGAATTGTAAAAAAAAATCTCTTGTATGACATGAATATCTAAAAGTCTTTCAGGTTTATTATTACCTCCCTCTAGTTGGAGCAGGAAGATATTTAACAGCTTGATCGAAATGCATTGATTTATGGTTTTCAAAATGCATTGATTTATTTAACAGTTTGATCAAAATGCATTGATTTATGGTTTTCGAGTCTATCCTGTAAGAGAATTATAGGCGATCGAGACCAAAAATATTGTAATTTAGGAGATGGGCTGTTGTGAGGATGAATTTCATCAGTGTTTAATCACTATTTAATAGGCGATTGCATAACTCTAATAAGCGATTACAGTGATTAATCACGGTTAAATGTTAAATATTATTCCAGAAAGGTTTTACCGCTGGCACAAATGTCGAACCCTGTCGATTACATGCAACCAACTCCTGGCGGATATCAACTTCATCGTTTAATTCTAATCATTTAACATTGATTACACAATTGTCATTGTTTTGGTTCTAAAGTGGCAGCAGCTAAGAACAATGTATAGTCAAAAGATTACTCGGCTTCGGACTAAGGATGTACAGTCTAAGATTGCAAAAGTGTGAATGAAAAGGGAATTACTCTTTTTCCTATGGCTTCAACGTATTGAACTGCTCCAATACCCTAATTTTCCATCGAAACTCCAAGTATTCTATAATGGATGAATCAAAGCAGAGCGATAGGTTCTTGAGTGTAGATGCAGTGTTCCTGGTTGTGAACATTCTCATTGTATTATTGTTTATATTAAAGGGCCAAACACATTTAAAAAGGGGAATGATCTATTATTTATAATAAGCATTAAAATTAAAAGCACATGGCACATCAATTTTAGAGAAAATACATATCAACCTACCGCAATCTGTTTGCAGTCTTTGCCAGTGACCTCTTTTGTTTTTTTACTGATGCAGTGTCAGCGACCTCTTTTGTCCTTTACTGATGTAAAAGCACATGGCACATCAATTTTAGAGAAAATACATATCAACCTATCGCAATCTGTTTGCAGTCTTTGCCAGTGACCTCTTTTGTTTTTTACTGATGCAGTGTCAGCGACCTCTTTTGTCCTTTACTGATGCAGAATAGTTGTAGTAAAAATCACTTATTTAAAGGTATATAAATCTGAACTTAAAAAACAGGGGTATATAAATCTGAACATAGAAAACAAAGGCATATCAATTCATATTAAAAAGGCACACTTCAATTCATAGAAAACAAATATTAATATACCTCAATGTGTTTGCAGCGAAAATTTGTAATCAACCTCCTGTGTCTTTTGTGGCTTGCACAAGAATTGTGTTAGAAATCAACAATGGTATAGAAAGAAATGGTCACCTATATGTATTGCCATTTCTCTTCTTATCACGTCATGAAAATCTATGCAGAAATAAATTTTCAGCATGCCTTTGAAACGTTACTACAGGTAAACACAATATACAGGCTAATCCACTCTTCTCCATGGCCTCTCCTGACATAGTGAAATGACGGATAGTGGAATAGTGAAAGAAATGACCGATACATCTCGTGGAATAGTGAAAGGGCGGATACATGGATGATAAAATAAATTTTTAGTAGACATGGCTCCATTGGTAAAAAAAAAAATTAATTTAAAAAATTACGGTAATCCAGTCTTGTCTTCGTTGTCCTGTCATATTATGTCGGTTATCAACGCGTGGATACAAAAATGTATAATGGTAAATAAAACACCAGTGCAAAATAACATGTTAGGCCAGCTGGTCCACTGCAAAATAACATGTTAGAACACCTAGTCCTCCATTGCCATGCGCATCTAGAACACTTGGTCCTCCATGAACAAAATAACACGTATGAAACGTCAATGGAAAATAACACCTGTGATCCATACATCTATGGGAGATTGCCACTTAGATTGATGTTGGGTAAATGTTAAAACTAAAGAGGTAAATGTTAAATTGAAGTAATTTTGTTTGGATTTACTAAATCATGATTCGTGGCAATTGATAAGTTGACCTAATAAATTCTTAATTATGTTTTGTAAAAGTGAAAAAGTAAACATGATAAACTGATGAATTGATAAATGCAAGAGAGTTAATTAGGCAAATCTCATTCATCCATTTGAATGTAAGATGAAGAATATGTTAGCATCTTCACTTTCTAGCCATGAGATTAAATTTTGTAATTAAAAAGATGATTAATCCAGAAATTCCAATAGGGAAGACGCCTATCGACATAATTAATATAAGTATGATGAATATCCTAATGAAAAGGAAACGTTTTATACATCAACACATATGGATTTTTTCAGCAAGAGGACAACATATGACAGTAATGAATCAAAACCATTGGAAGGCAGTGAGGGAGGTTATGATAAGTTACTAGAACAGTCCACGAATTCTTCTTCCCCACTAAATAATGAGCAACAGTTTCAAGAAGATCGTGGTTTTATTAATGAAGCGAATTTTATATATCAGTAACATTATCTTCTGAATCAGGAATACTTTTGTCATATTATCTATGATCCACTGGATATTTGGATGGATTATTTTCTTCAAAGGCTCCTAAATGTTACAGCTTTCATCATGCCAACTAATTGTAGTTGTAAGTACAAACTGCCCATGAGATCTTTTCTACAAATATCATTTTCTTTTCGTGTTTTTTTTTTCTCAAAGTTGTGAACAAGAAAATCATTTCATTATTTAATTGCTTGCTTCGCTGCATTGGAAATTTGCTTACACATGACCAAGTTGAATTCAACTAATTAAGACTAAGACCAAGTTGAATTCAACTAATTAAGAGTAGGAGGTGTGATGAATAAGCTCGTAGTTCTAGCATTTACTTTTCAGATTCATTTTGATTTGGTGTACTATAGATCATATAGCTAATAAAGACTTCATAGCACAATGGAGACATTGGTAAACTGTTTTCTCAAGATCCACCTCGATACAAATATGGGCGCATGCTTTCAATCCATCCTTTGGCTTTGTTTATCAATGTATTTTCCCAGAGTGTTTCGAATATTACAGATGGTTTTGTCATTCCAGTAATGAAGGGGAAGAAAAGGAAGATGTATCCAGATTGGGATTGCGAATGGGATGTCATTCTCTGGGTAGAAGTCTACGTCCAACTATTAAGGTACATACGTCAAGAGCCTATGAAGTATGGACCAATTTTGAAAATTAGGTCCCAATCTACTTTATTTTCAAACAAAACAGTGAAAAATCTTCTACTTTATTTTCAAACAAAAAAGTGAAAAATGAAGTGGGTGAGCCTACCCTTCAAATGGGGTTTCTAATTTTCTCCACCTAGGTGGCCATGGCGCATGACAAGGGCTATATGCATGTAAATCATGCAATGAGTCCATAATCAACAAATTTCATACTGAGGGACCTGGAGCTACCTTGCAAAAGGATAATCGAAATTTCTTCAAGCTTCTCAACGATTCTGGATGGCATGTGCTTGGGAGGTTTTGGGAGAGCTATGATCAAAGAGGCAAAGACAACAGTGCTATAGGTGGGAGGAGGAGGGGATATGGAATCCCCTCCAAGGGAAGAAGCCATAGGATCCAAGCAGAGAGCGAGAGAAGGAGGTGTTTAGGGTTTGAATGTTCTAAGTTCCAACTATGTTTAGGATTAGATATAATGTTTAGGATTAGATAAAAATTTATAGAGCAAATAAGTGCACAGGAACTATAGTGAAAATTTGCAAGACCCGGTCCTGGAGCTATGATTGTGATTCAATATTAACTTTATATAATCTCGAACTGTAAATTGACATTGCTCTTTGGTAATTGATTGGAGTACAATTGTGTGGTAATTCAATTGTAATGAATTCAAATGCACATTTAATACTATTTTACAAAGATAGTGGAAGACTGCATGTGTATATGTTGGATGTCATTTCCTATATTTGCACAATAATTTAAGTTTGCTTTATTTCAGAATATTAAGAAGAACTATCTTTCTTACAACTATGTTCGCAATTCTATGCTTCCTTAAGGTAGGTTTGCATGTTATTTAAACATTGAAATCTGAATGCAACCTTGGAATATTTAGCGTTTCCTTTTTTTCTGGAATTTTCTGCTACTGTTATTGGATTTTGTATTGATTTTTTTTTGGTTTGTTAATATTTGTGATCAAACCAACCTTTAATATTTTTTTAGGTCATATGATTTTTTTAAGTGTCTTCTCCAAATTGCATAACTTGAATCGCCCTGCCTTCCAAACTAATTATACTAACGAAATTTTACTGAATTTTATATTGAATTGTAAAAAAAAATCTCTTGTATGACTTGAATATCTAAAAGTCTTTCAGGTCTATTATTACCTCCCTCTAGTTGGAGCAGGAAGATATTTAACAGCTTGATCAAAATGCATTGATTTATGGTTTTCAAAATGCATTGATTTATTTAACAGTTTGATCAAAATGCATTGATTTATGGTTTTAGAGTCTATCCTGTAAGAGAATTATAGGCGATCGAGACCAAAAATATTGTAATTTAGGAGATGGGCTGTTGTGAGGATGAATTTCATCAGTGTTTAATCACTATTTAATAGGCGATTACATAACTCTAATAAGCGATTACAGTGATTAATCACGGTTAAATGTTAAATATTATTCCAGAAAGGTTTTACCGCTCGCACAAATGGCGAACCCTGTCGATTACATGCAACCAGCTCCTGGCGGATATCAACTTCATCGTTTAATTCTAATCATTTAACATTGATTACACAATTGTCATTGTTTTGGTTCTAAAGTGGCGGCAACGAAGAACGATGTATAGTCAAAAGATTACTCGGCTTCGGACTAAGGATGTACAGTCTAAGATTGTAAAAGTGTGAATGAAAAGGGAATTACTCACTTTCCTATGCCTTCAACGTATTGAACTGCTCGAATACCCTAATTTTCCATCGAAACTCCAAGTATTCTATAATGGATGAATCAAAGCAGAGCGAGTAAGGGATCTAGGTTCTTGAGTGTAGATGCAGTGTTCCTGGTTGTGAACATTCTCATTGTATTATTGTTTATATTAAAGGGCCAAACACATTTAAAAAGGGGAATAGTTGTACTGATGCAGAATAGTTGTAGTAGAAATCACTTATTTAAAGGCATATAAATCTTAACATAAAAAACAGGCGTATATAAATCTGAACATAGAAAACTGGCACATATCAATTCATATTAAAAAGGCACACATCAATTCATAGAAAACAAATATTAATATACCTCAATGTGTTTGCAGCGAAAATTCGTAATCAACCTCCTGTGTCTTTTGTTGCTTGCACAAGAATTGTGTTAGAAATCAACAATGGTATAGAAAGAAATGGTCACTTATATGTATTGCCACTTCTCTTCTTGTCACGTCATGAAAATCTATGCAGATGAAACGTTACTACAGGTAAACACAATATACAGGCTAATCCACTCCTCTCCATGGCCTCTCGTGGCATAGTGAAACGACATATACATCTCGTGGAATAGTGAAAGGGCAGATACATGGATGATACAATAAATGTTTAGTAGACATGGCATATGAAACAGTCCATTGGTAAAAAAAATTTTTTTTTTTAAATTACGGCAATCCAATCGTGTCTTTGTTGTCCTGTCATATTCTGTCGGTTATCAACGCGTGGATACAAAAATGTATAATGGTAAATAAAACACTAGTGCAAAATAACATGTTAGGACACCTGGTCCACTGCAAAATAACACGTTAGAACACCTAGTCCTCCATTGCCATGCGCATCTAGAACACTTGGTCCTCCATGAACAAAATAACACGTATGAAACGTCAGTGGAAAATAACACCTGTGATCCATACATCTATGGGAGATTGCCATGGTCATCAGTCCATGTGAAACGCCAGTAGAGTGATCCATACATCTATGGGAGAGATGGCCGAACCTAGCGGACATGAAGAGATAAGTAAGGATATGCCACGTAAATTGATGTTGGGTAAATGTTAAAACTAAAGAGGTAAATGTTAAATTGAAGTAATTTTGTTTGGATTTACTAAATCATGATTCGTGGCAATTGATAAGTTGACCTAGTAAATTCTTAATCATGTTTTGTAAAAGTGAAAAAGTAAACATGATAAACAGATGAATTGATAAATGAAAGAGAGTTAATTAGGCAAATCTCATTCATCCATTTGAATGTAAGACGAAGAATATGTCAGCATCTTCACTTTCTAGCCATGAGATTAAATTTTGTAATTAAAAGGATGATTAATCCAGCAATTCCAATAGGGGGGACGCCTATCGACGTAATTAATATAAGTATGATGAATATCCTAATGAAAATGAAACATTGTATACATCAACACATATGGAGTTTTTCAGCAACAGGACAACATATGACAATAATGAATCAAAACCATTGGAAGGCAGTGAGGGAGGTTATGATAAGTTACTAGAACAGTCCATGAATTCTTCTTCCCCACTAAATAATGAGCAAAAGTTTCAAGAAGATCGTGGTTTTATTAATGAAGCGAATTTTATATATCAACAACATTATCTTCTGAATCAGGAATACTTTTGTCATATTATCTATGATCCAGTGGATATTTGGATGGATTCTTTTCTTCAAGGGCTCCTAAATGTTACAGCTTTCATCATGCAAACTAATTGTAGTTGTAAGTACAAACTGCCCATCATATCTTTTCTACAAATATCATTTTCTTTTCGTGTTTTTTTTTTCTCAAAGTTGCGAACAAAAAAATCATTTCATTATTTAATTGCTTGCTTCGCTGCATTGGAAATTTGCTTACACATGACCAAGTTGAATTCAACTAATTAAGAGTAGGAGGTGTGTTGAATAAGCTGGTAGTTCGAGCATTTACTTTTCAGATTCATTTTGATTTGGTGTGCTATAGATCATATAGCTAATAAAGACTTCATAGCACAATGGAGACATTGGTAAACTGTTTTCTCAAGATCCACCTCGATACAAATACGGACGTATTCTTTCAATCCATCCTTTGGCTTTGTTTATCAATGTATTTTCCCAGAGTGTTTCGAATATTATAGATGGTTTTTTCATTCCAGTAATGAAGGGGAAGAAAAGGAAGATGTACCCAGATTGGGATTGTGAATGGGATGTCATTCTTTGGGTAGAAGTCTACGTCAAGAGCCTATGAAGTATGGACCAATTTTGAAAATTAGGTCCCAATCTACTTTATTTTCAAACAAAAAAGTGAAAAATCTTCTACCTCAGAAGAAGTGGGTGAGCCTACCCTTCAAATGGGGCTTCTAATTTTTCTCCACCTAGGTGGCCATGGCGCATGACAAGGGCTATATGCATGTAAATCATGCGATGAGTCCATAATCAACAAATTTCATAGTGAGGGACCTGGAGCTACCTTGCAAAAGGATAATCAAAATTTCTTCAAGCTTCTCAATGAATCTGGTTTTGGGAGAGCTATGATCAAAGAGGCAAAGACAACAGTTCTATAGGTGGGGGGAGGAGGGGATATGGAATCCCCTCCGAGGGAAGAAGCCATAGGATCGAAGCAGAGAGTGAGGGAAGGAGGTGTTTAGGGTTTAACAGAGCAATTCATTTACTAAAACCTTTCTTCGTGCTAATTATTAATGAAAGTTGGTAATTATATATCTTCCTTTCTTCTATGGATATTCTTTTGTTTTGGGTTGTTTATACATTTTGTTTGTGATGTATTGTTTTTTATCTTCCCATTGTTTTTTTCTAGCAATTTTTTAATGTATTGTTCCTTATATTCCCATATTTGATTTAGCAATACTATATACCTTTCCTAATTCAAACAATGCTATTGAGTAGAAAATACCCTTATTACTATTATATACAAGACCATGTAATCTTGTATGTGTGAATACCCTTAGTGCTCACTCTTGCATGGGAACTACATTGCAGGCTGAGAATGGAGAAAAGAGATGCTTTCCTTGCAGCTAAAATCACATGCAAGCTTTACAATTTGCCTCTATTCTCCCATACATCTATACTCATGTCAAGTAAATCCACATGCACATCCCCTTGATGTTTTGTCCTTTTGGATATGTTGTTCTCAAGATATCTCCTTCTTGCCTACACTACATATTCCCTCTCATGTTCTCTAGTATTGTAATTTTATTCACATCATGGTTATTGTCCTTGTATTGAATCAAAAATAGAGTATCTGACCTTAAATAAAAGTGTTGAAAAGATAGGTCAACCCTTATAAATACGTCCCATTAAAATAAATCACAATACTCCTTCACACATGTCGGCCTTTAATTTGAATAAGAAAACATCTATACAGGTCGGCTCAGTGCAAAAAATCTCAGGTCGGCTCCAAGTTAAAGAGAAACATTAAAAAGTTTAAAAATGTGAACATATATAGAAAATTCTTTGAAACAATATAAACTTGCTTATTAGTCCCTGCACTTCAGGCTCTAGGGACTTATAGTAATCGGTTTTTCATGGATTTAATTAGTCCGACACATAAAGCTATCACTTTAACCAAAGTTTCAACACTTTTATGTCATTTTTCAAGTCGTCATTGGTTTTTTCGTCCAAAGTTTTAAGTTTGAGGACATATTTGGCCTCATATCGAGGCAAGAGGCCTCAAACTTAGGGAACTGAAGGCTTGAAAATTAATCAACTAGATATCTACAAATAAAGGTGGATTCATGCTAACTATCAAGTTAGCATTAATTCCCAACATGAAATGTTTGATGTTTTCTAAAGCATTAACCATAGTCCATAACCCTTTGCATGCAAGTAGTTGCTTTGGTGTTTGTGTCTGGGTGTAATATACCAGATATAAAATGTATGCAGAACATAAATAAAATGCTAGAATGGCATAATAACAACAATATAACCAGAACATTAACCACAATAGTACTGAAATGATAAGAGAATAATAATAGAAATAACACTTTGAATCTGAAAGCAATGTTCATGGGCCTCTTCCAGGGGGAAACCTCCAGTTGAGCAGAGCTCTATTACAATAATATCCAAGTTAGGGTTCTCATACCCTCGAATCCTATTTATACTAAAAGGAATCATCTAGACGAAGATCCTTCTAGAAGCAGAAGCTTCTATTAGGTCTTTTTACATCCGCCTTATTCTATTTTATTGAAAGGCCTTATTAGTATTGACCTTTATTACATCCAAATATATTGTTATACCTATGTGCGGGTTAGGACCCCAACATGTCCTCCCCCTTAAAAGAAACCTTGTCCTCAAGGCTTGAGATGAGGAAATTGTTGCAAAATGGTAGTTGCTTCCCAAGTGGCATCTGCTGGAGTTGTATCTTTCCACTGGACTAACACTTCGTTGATGGTTCTCTGATGTAGGCGATTCTCACGTTGGTCCAAAATTGCCTCTCGCTATAGCCAAATGGATCCTTCTTCAGCTAATTCTGGAAGGTTGGTTTGAATTTGGCACTTATCTTCAATCACCTTATTTAAGAAGGAAACATGAAAAATAGGATGTAGCTTCGAATGGCTGGGCAAAGCTAACTGATAAGCTACTTGTCCCACATACTTGAGAATGGTATAAGGACCATAAAATTTGGGCGCTAGCTTCTGACAATGCTCAACCTTGAGGGAAGTTTGCTTGTAGGGTTGCAGTCAAAGAAACACTTCATCCCCTTCTACAAATTGACGTTCAGAGTGACCTTGATCTGCTTGTTACTTCATGTGATTATGTTCCATGACCAAATTCTCTTTGACTATACGAAGAATAGCCTCTCGAGCTGTAAGTGTTAGGTCAACCGCCTGGACCTTCGAGGCACCTGGTAAGTATGAGAGAACTGAAGGTGGCTTCTGTCCATATACTGCTTCAAAAGGAGTCATGCGTGTAGCTATATGGTATGAAGTGTTGTACCACAATTCAACTAAGGGTAACCATTGAGCCCACTGATTTTGTTTTTCCAAGGCAAAACACCTCAAATATGTTTCCAAACACTTGTTGACCACTTCCATTTGGCCATCAATCTAGGGATGATAAGTTGTGCTAAGATGCAATTCGGTCCCTTGTATCTTGAATAGTTCTTGCCAAAAATTGCTTGTGAAAGTTGGGTTGCGATCAGAAACAATAGAGTGTGGCATGCCATGAAGCTTGAAGACCTGATCCATGAAATTTGAGCCACCGTGGATGTTGTAAATGGGTGTTGAAGGGCACATAAATGAGCATACTTGGAAAGACAATCAACAACCACCATGATGACTGATTTATTTCTCGATTTGGGTAAGCCGGTAATAAAATCCATAGAGATATCCTTCCAAATAGCAGGTGGAATCGGGAGCGGTTGTAGTGTGCCCGAAGATTGACTGTTTCTCCCTTGTTGTGTTGACAAACATCACATTTAGTGACAAAATTATGAATGTCCTGTTTCATACCATCCCAGAAAAATGAATGTTTGACCCTGTCATAGGTTTTGGTGAACCCGGAGTGCCCTACGATGGGTGTAGCATGAAGCTCAGAAAGTACCATGGATTTAAGTTTTGATTGTTTACTTAAATACAAACGGCCTTTGTATCGAAGTTCATCATGGAGCCAAGAGTACCCTGGGGAAGCTGGAGCATTAGATTGCAATTATTGGATCAACTGTGAACTTTTGGGATCTTGTAGCCATTCCTGGCAAACATCTTGGAGCCAATCTGGGACAATGAATGAAAGAGAAAAAATGGATCCTTCATCTTCATATTTGCGGGAAAGTGCATCTACAACCACATTGTCTTTGCCTTTCTTGTAAATGATCTCATAATCATATCCAAAGAGCTTAGTTACCCATTTTTGTTGTTTTGGAGAGGAAATGCATTGTTCCAGAAAATACTTGAGGCTTTGATGGTTTGTCTTAATTTGGAAACATTTCCCCAATAGATAAGGGCGCCACAGATCAACGACATGCAAAATAACCAACATTTCCTTTTCATAGATGGATTTTCCCAGATTTTTTTCAGATAGTTGCTTGCTGGTAAAGGCCAAAGGTCGACCCTCTTGCATAAGGACAAGACCAGTTCCTTTCCCTGAGGCATCACATTCCAACACAAAGGTCTTTGTTAAATCGGGAAGGGAGAGGACTGGAGTGGTGCACATGGCCATCTTCAAAGTTTGAAAAGCTTGGGCAGCGGCTGGAGTCCAAGTGAAAGAGTTATTTTTTAGGAGAGAAATGAGAGTTTCTACAATCTTCCCATAATTCTTAACAAACTTGCGATAATACCCTGTTAAGCCCACAAATCCACGCAAGCTCTTAAGAGTCTTTGGGTGAGGCCATTCTTGCATAGCTTCAATCTTTTTAGGATCCACCCTGATTCCATCCTTGCCAATCAGATGACCCAAGTATTCTACTTCTAAGGCGCCAAAAGCACATTTAGACTGTTTAAGGAAAAGTTGGTGTTGAGAGAGTAGATCGAGAACTCGATCCACATGAGAAGGATGGTTTGTCCAGGTTTTTCTATAGATGAGGATATCATTAAAAAAAACTAAGACAAAATGGCGGAGAAAAGGACGGAAGACATGATTCATGAGGCTTTGAAAGGTGGAGGGGGCATTACACAAGCCAAAGGGCATGACCAAAAAATCATAGTGGACCTCATAAGTTCTAAAGGCAGTCTTGGGAATGTATGCCTCTTTCATACTTATCTGGTGGTAGCCTGAATGAAGATCTAGTTTAGTGAAGAATTGGGCACCACTCAATTCATCCAAGAGGCCATCAATGACAGGAATGGGGAATTTATCTTTAATGGTAAGTTTGTTGAGGGCATATAAGTTAGGACACATTCATCAAGAACCTTACTTCTTTAGGACCATGACAACAGGAGAAGAGTAGGGACTCATACTAGGGTAGATAACGCATGCATTAAGGAGTTCCTGGACCATTTTCTCAATTTCATTTTTTTGGGAAAAGGGGTGACGATATGGACGGATATTGGGGGGAAGGCTTTCGAGTACAAGGGGAATGGAATGATCATGAACACCATGGGAAGGAGGGAGTCCTTGGGGAGTGGAAAAGACCAATTGATGTTTAGAAATGATGGCTTGGAGGTCTTGGGGGACCGAGGGTGTCTCTGTTGCTTGTATGGCATGAAGTTGGGCGATAACACCAAAATGACATTTTTTGAGCAGCTTTTCCATGCAATGGGAACTAATGATCTCAAGTGAACCAGCGGTGATGCCTTGGAAATTATATTGGTGGCTCTCCTGGTCGAATTGCATGGTTAGGTCTTTAAAATCCATGAAAATGGGACCCAAAGTCCTTAGCCAGTTTGCACCCAACACAATGTCACAACCTCCCATGTCGATAGCAAACATATGGGATTTCAGGTGGTAGTCACCAATTTGGAGATGCACATTTTCACAATGCCCTCCACATTTCATGAAACCACCATTGGCAATCATGATTTGGAAATTATTGAGGGCATGGATGTAGTAAAGAGTTTCTTGGGCAATGGGACGATGAATAAAATTATGGGTGTTGCCACTATCAATCAAAATAATGACCTTCCAATGCTTGATGTAACCGATTAGCTTGAGAGTTTGGGGAGCATTGAGGTAAATGACCGGTTCTACTTCGGAAGGGTCTGACGGAGGGGTTATGTCAGTGGATTCAGGTGACTCAGACACAAGAGGAGTTTCTACATCCTCTTCCGAAATATCCTTGGAGATGGCCATCAAAAGATTTTTTTCTTTACACTTGTGGCCTGGGAAATATTTGTGATCACAGTTATAACAAAGGCCTTTGAGTTGGCGTTCAACCATTTCATCCCTGGTCAAGTTTTGGATCTTTAGTGGAGTAGACGGAGTAGTGGGATTTACTGGTTTAGGGCGAGAGATAAAAGAGGGTTTTTGGTTTTGACAAGATACAACATGTTGTGCTTCTTTAGCTCTTTTAGTAGCTGCCACCCAACTTTGAGGCGGAGTCATGAGGGCATGGGCTCGAATCTCATCCTTGAGGCTACTGATAAAACACTCTTGAAAAAATGCATCAGACATACCCTCTGTTCTAAAATCCAGACAGTCAAATGAAGCTATAAATTCTTCCATTGTTCCTAACTATTTCAACTTTGTCAAATGACCCAAATGGTTGGTGTCAGTGTCAAAGTGTTCATAAATCTTTTCCACAAAGTGTGTCCAAGCAATATACCTTTGATGAGAGTTTTTTCTCCATTGCCACCATTGCCACCGTTCTTGATCTAGATGGAAAACACCATACTGGAGTTTGGCCAAGTCATCTGTAATGCTATATAAAGAGAAATAATGTTCCATTTGGGTTACCCAACCAGTGGGGTCCGAGCCATCAAATTTGGTCACATCTACCCACGACGGGCATAGGTCACATTGAAAGTGATGGTTCTGAGAGTTATTGGAATGAGAGGAATGGTCACCTTCAAGATGTGGAGGTGAGGAAGACGAAGGGTTATTTGTAGGGATATGTAGTTTGGTACAGAGTGCCAAAAAGACTGATTCAAGTTGGGTGGTGAGGTCTTGTTTGATTTCATCCATTGAGGATTGCATGGTGGTATTGATGGCTGCAACATTGGCACTGAGTTGTTTCACTTCTTGTTGGGTTTCGATGAGACCAGATTGCAAGGTGTTGAAGCGAGCTTCCAAGTCTTGGCTACGGGTATGAACCATGAGAATGGGGGAACTGAAAAGGAGCGGGCAGGGTCAAATTTTTTTGTCGAAAAATGATATGGATGAATGTGATAAGGGCGAAGAGATGAATCTAATGGAATAGGTCTCGAATAATGGTAAAAAAAATTCCGGATTTTTTTTTTTTTTACACCTGTGGAGTTATACTCCGGTCTGAAGAATACTGCAGAGAGAAAATGCCCAAATGCTTAACCAAAAAGAAATGTGTATTTACTTGGCAACCTGAACACAGTTGCACGACAATAGATCTTGTCTGTTTTAATTTGTTTATGTTTCTGTCCCCAAGGGTTAGGTATTCAAGGGTTTTATAGACAAAGGTTTGCCTTGTGCTATAGCTCTCTGATATATGTGTGGGGTCCAATAGTAGTACTCAGCCCAATATCTCAGGGAACTAACTAAGGAGGATAGACCGTACCCTTAGCCGTACTACCCAACTACCCAGGTACTAAAGAGTATCTTCCTAAGTGTTGTTCTTGGTGACACTATAGCAGTCAGGCGACCGATCGGTTTATCTAAAGAGGGCTTCAGATAATCTAGGTCGATTCGTACACACGTGTTGTCTGATGTGATACTACTCGAAGGGGTACCAACAGGGGTTACAAGGGTGGCCAACAGATGTGCGCTTATGTACCACTTGTATTTCCTGCATGTATGAATCCCTCAACCGTGGGTTTATGCGCGTAACGACATATCTTTGTGGCTTAAAGACGTCGAAATACGTCTCTACCCTGAAAAAAAATAAACCCACACTTTCTGCTAAAGAAAGTGCTCTGATACCACTTGTAATATATCAGATATAAAATGTATATAGAACAGAAATAAAATGCTAAAATGGCAGAATAACAACAATATAACTAGAACATTCACCACAACAGTACTAAAATGATAAGAGAATAATAACAGAAATAGCACTTTGAATCTGAAAGCAATGTTCACGGGCCTCTTTGAGGGGGCAACCTCCAGTTGAGCAGAGCTCTATTACAATAATATCTAAGTTAGGGTTCTCATACCCTCAACTCCTATTTATCCTAAAAAAAAGCATCTAGAGAAGATCCTTCTAGAAACAGAAGCTTCTATTAGGTCTTCTTACATCCGCTTTATTCTATTTTTCTTACATCCGCTTTATTCTATTTTATTGAAAGGCCTTATTAATATTGACCTTTATTACATCCAAATATATTGTTCTACCTATGTGCCGGTTAGGACCCTAACAATGAAAGTGGCATCGTGATGGCAGCCACTTGGTCAGTTGCATGACCCTTGCTAGCACTATAATAACCATTCCTCACCTCTTCTATTCTGCAGGCCCTCTACATACTACAACTCGTGCAGGTCCTCTACATAATACAGCTCGTGTATGACATGCCCTCATACTACAGCTCATCTACAACTCGTGCATGACGCTCTACACCTCCCTCTTATGTTGTATAGGCCCTCTACGACTCACTCTTGATGACGCTCGACCCTCTACAACACACTCATGATGATGCTCTTCTGTTATTTCATCC
The DNA here is from genome assembly GCA_000966675.3 of Picea glauca. NCBI lineage: Eukaryota > Viridiplantae > Streptophyta > Pinopsida > Pinales > Pinaceae > Picea > Picea glauca. The sequence continues at coordinate 493,575 of JZKD02S2050275.1, read as the reverse complement.
CTCTACAACTACAACTCACTCGTGATGATGCTCTGCATAAGTCGTCTCCATTTACTACCTGCAGGTGAACAAAAAAACGTTGCTCTACATCTGTTTTTTAAACACACTTCAATAAACTTAAATGAATTGTTGTTTTGGAAAATAGATAATTGAAGAATTTTCGGTGCAGAAACGTACCTCGTCTGTTGTTCCGACCCTCTACCAACTACAGTTCATATTAGTAGGCAAAGGGAGAAACCTTGTGGAAGGTCCAGATCAAATATTTCTGCAACAACACCAGAACATTGGTTACAATATTTAATTTAATATGCTTACTTGAAAAATAGAAATGATTGTACCTCAATTGTAGATGGATATGTATATAATTCAGATTGAATTCCAGTAGAAGGTTGTGTTTATTGCAGATTATAATGTATGAATCTTATATCTTCTTTATGAACAAGACTCATCGCGTAATAAGCTTACTAAACGCGAAATCAGATCGAAAATAGCGTTACAGAGTCTCTTATGCTCAAATTCCTTTTTATTTTACGGAATAATTACTCAACGAAAACTAGGTTGTTCAAATGTATCGTTTCTTAAAGAAATTATTAATGGCTAATCCTAAGATTTCTTCACCTGGTTGAATAGGAAAGATGCTCTCCATCAGTTGTCTTCATTTTCTACATGCAAGTGAATGGAAAATACTGCTCTACGTCAATTTGTTTTACACACTTCAATAAACTTAGAATTTTCAGTGCAATAAACTTAAGATTTTCGTTGCAGAAACGTACCTTTTGAGCTGTAAAATAAACCCTTGCACCATTAGTTGTGCTACCTCCTCTCCTTTCATGAATCTGAAGGAGAAGAGGCGCTAATTCTTCTTATATACCCAATTCACAAAATGCCTGTAAATTACAATAACATTGAAACCCAATTCACAAATTGCCTACAAATTACGATAACTTTGAAACCCAATTTAGAAAATGCGTCTTAACGATCTCCTCCCTACAAGATTACCACAAGAGCCAACCATCCTTGCTGCTAATAAATAGAATATTGTAATGGGCTGTTGATCTGAAATATAATAGAATAATGTAACCGACTGTTGATCTGAAATTGAAATAGAACCTTGTCCAATATTGCTTTCATATTTAGATTCACTATAGGTATAGCCAAGCGCCCAATCCGAGTTAGATCATGTTACCCAGCCCGGTATTACTATCAGTAAACCCATCAACAATTCAATAGCAAAGGGTGTCTGCAGCGGCCTAGTTGAAGATGCTCAATTTTCTGCAAAACTGGTAATCCCTTGCTTTGGAAGTGTTATTATAACCACTGGGTCACTTAGCACAGCTCATGAAACTCTATATCTTCTCCATAAACCAAAAATTGCACAGCTCTTGAAACCCTATATCTTCTCCATAAACCAAAAATTGCATAAGTATTTATTGTTGGAAATGAAGACTAAAATTGCATAAGTATTTATTGTTGGAAATGAAGACTAATAGAGCAAGGGGGAGCAGGGTCGATCTGAGGGTTAACCAGACAATGCTGGGGAGCTTTAAGATTAAAGAACTTTTTTCTGTCACCAAGTGTGAAGCTAAACCAAAAGCATTAAAGAGTGTGTTCAGGCCCAGGGGTATTGCATTATACAATCAACGAAGATGTTGCCAACGCGTGTTGCTTGTGGAAAACCACAACCATGCATAAATTCCACAACCGCCTTCCCAATATAATGATATCTATCATTAACAGTTAACTATTATTGTTCTAAAAATATAAAAAAAGACCTTCGTGTTGCGTGCACAGAGTACGACTTTTAAAGCACGCCCGATGCCAAATATTTTATGCTGAATCGGAATAATATTTTATTCTTACCAATTCCATCTGTGAATTTCCTGAGATTCATTCTCGAGCTACGACGAGATAGGGCATGTGGGACATCCTCTTATCACCTAAAACTGTATGGAATATTATCAGAACCGATTTTCTGAGGAGTATTGCAAGCCGTATGAAGTAGAATTAATGGATTAATTATTTTTCTCGTTCGTTAATTTCGAATGGCCACTGTAATTGTAGTTCAGTATAAAAATGATTTGCATAGATTTATGTCGATCATCTGTGATTGTCTTTGTCGGCGAAAAAAATGCGCCTAGAGAATGAAATCATGACAGGAATTAGATGTTCACATATAATTTGGCGTGTTAGCACTACTAACCAAACCTCGACGATGCTATTCTATTCATAGAAAAGAAAAACTGAGTTATGTCTAAATGTTTATCTTGAAACAACAAACACATGTTTTTTTGTCTTTTTGGCAAGGGCAGGGACTTGTTGCTCAGCAACTCCCCTTGTTTAATTATGTTATGTTCCTACCAATGTAGACCCTAAATATTACCTATCGGTCACTAGTTTTGCTAAATCCGAGTGTGGCAAAGGTGAAGGTATAATGCACTTAAATGCCTAATAAAATTAGGTTATTAATCAAGTAACACAATCACAACCGTTGAAAAATCAAAGGTGAGGCCACTTTGTGCATTCAGACTACCAAATTGTAGATCCGCGTCGAAGAAGCACAACCTGTGTGATATCTTCATAAATACAATTACCCTGAGTGGTGAGAACGTTCATATTTCAATAGTTGTTTACACTCTCTTTATATATATATCCTATTTTCCATTATTTGATTTGATATGGCTGGTGTAGAATTGGAGTTGGCCAACTTTGATATTTCAATATTTCAAATTCAGTTAGTAATTCAAGATTTCAATATTTCTTCATTTTTACTAATTGATTTATAGGGTTATGTTTTTCTTGGTTATTGAAATGAGAAAAATAAAACACATTAAAGAAACACTTCATCTCATTAATATACAAAGTTGTGTTGTAGTGTAAAGAATCAAATCAATTTTACTAATTTTAATATTTGTTTCAGTTCATATTTCTTGTAATCATAAATAAACATGTAAAACATTTCATTTCATTAATCTGGAAATTGTGTTTGATTCAAATTTATGCAAGAACGCAACATAATATACAAATAATCATGAATACAAAGATGCACCGGAAAGAACACTTCACTTCATTAATATCAAAGAACTGAAATTTGCTTACAAACATAATAGAAATAAACTAGCTAGGGTAGCTTATCTCTGAGAATAGATGTCACAGCTATAGGCCTCTGAACTCTATGTTACAATGAGGCTCGAAGGCCTATATATAATTGAGAAACAATGGAAGCCCTAAACATCCAAAAAACCTAACCCTAGGAGATGAAACACAAGGATATGGGCCTCGGAAGGGTAAATTGGTACATCAATTTTTCGGGGTCGTAACTTTGGCATACTATCTCTGTTTGACACACATGATACATCGTTAGAAAGATCTATCCGAGGAACACAATAGTTGGAAAAAAATATCAAGACGATAATTTTTGCAGACAATGCCCAAAAAACATCTTTTAGGGCCTTAAAATGGCTCCGAAAGTTCAGGACCCGAAAAACTGCCAAAAATAGTAAATTGTGCTACAATTAAGGAAACTGAAAAACTGAAAGAAACAATGGTGAGGGTCCAAGTGGAATAGGTGGGTGGACACCAATATCCACCTGGATCATTCCTCCCCCCCTTAGGAAGCAATGGTCTCCATTGCATTGAGTTCCTCCATGAGATGAGGAAACTTCTGCTGAACTTGGTCCCTGGTGAGCCACTTGCCATTGTGAAGGAGTTGGCCTGCTTTGACAACTCGATATAGCTGGCTCTTCTACTGGCGGGTGTTCTTGATCTGTGTGTCCATAATCCGATCAGTTGTGGCTTGTTCCATGCAGTCTGGGTTTAACTCTGTTGGTGTGAGTTGTTCTTCCATGTCAGATATGTCCAGTAGAAGTGGAAAGTAAGGTCGAAGGCAGTTCACATTGAACACTAGGTGCAAACCAAGGAATGGTGGGATACTGACCTCGAAGGTATTGTCCCCTACAACCTTGGTGATGGTGTATGGACCATATCAGAGCGGGTGAAGCTTGCGGTGGGGTCCAATGAGGCGCTCCTTCTGCAAATGTAGCCACACTTTGTCACCCACCTGGAAGTTTTGTTGCACCTGATGTTGATCATGCTGCTACTTGTAATTAGCATTGGCTTCGTCCAATATGTCATGAACCTGTTGGAAAATGTGTTGAATGCGCTCAATGAAGTTGTTTCCCTTGGCAAATTTAGACTGGATATGAGTTGAATTAGCCTTAGTAGCTACAAATGGTATGGTTACGTCAATGGGACATAGTGGCTAGAATTCCAAGCCCACCTGAAAGGGGCTGTGGTCGGTTGAGATGTGGGGGGCCTGGTTATAGCTATGATGTACATAGGGGAGGCTCTCATCCCATGTGTGTGGATGCTTTGAGATGTACATGTGAAAAATGTGTACGATCATCATGTTGATGATCTCTGTCTAGCCCTCAGTTTGGGGATAGAAAGTTGTGGACTTGGTGAACTTGGTTTCGAGCATTAACCAGAGGCTGGACCAAAATGTACTAAGGAACCTATTGTCTTGATATAAGATGATAGACTGTGGGATCCCAAAGTGTACCCATAGTCATTCAAAGAAGAGTTTAGCAGTGGCTTCTGCTGTGATATTCTTCTTGCAGGCCGCAATAATGGCCATTTTGAGAATCTATCGACGACCATGAAAACACATTTGTTTCCATTCTTAGTAGAAGGAAGGCCCGACATGTAATCCATGGAGATGGATTCCAAGTTTGACTAGGGGTAGGCAGCGGAGTATAGAGGCCCTGCTTCTTGATGGTCAGTTTGGCAATGGTGTAGGCAGTGCAGGATCTGATGTACTTCCCGACATCCTGTCGAAGGTTTGACCAACATAAATACTTTTGTAGTAATACCATTGTTTTCTCGACCCTGAAATGCCCAACGACCTGACTATAGTGTTCTTCCCAAATCATCTTGGCATGCTCCCTTGAAGGAACACAAAGGTGTCCTAGGTGACATAGTGGTGCATCCTAGAGGTGAAAATCTGGAATGCGGTTACCCTCCAAGAGCGTCTTGTATGTGTGGCAAAAATCTGGATCACTCTTGTAGAGAAGTGACCAATCAGAAGTCTCGTGCCCACAAGAGTTGAGCATGGTGGTTATCACCACGAACGGCGGTCGGCTAAGGCAATCTGCAACATTATTGGTGCTGCCCTTCTTGTACTTGATGTTCAAATGAAACGGTTGCAGATATGTAGACCATTTCTGATGGCAATCATTCTACAACTTCCCTTATGTCTGTATGAACTACAGGGGTCAATGGTCTGTGTGGATGATGGTTTCCTTCCCCAAAATGTAATGCTTCCACTGTCTACAATCCTGCACAATGGAATACATTTCTTTGTCATAAGTGGGATACTTTTGGACTGCGTAAAACAATGTCACACTGTGATATGCCACTGGATGCCCCTGTTTGAGTAAGAACTATCCCAATAGCATAGTCAGAGGCATCTATCTCGATCTCAAATGGTTGTTGCAAGTCTGATAATGTGAGCATTGGGGCACAACAGAGGCGATGTTTCAATTCTGCGAATGCCTTCTGTTGAGATTCTGACCAAAATAATTTTTCTTCCACTCCTCCCTTCGTGACTTGACTCAAGGGCCAAGTGATATGAGAGAATCCCAACATGAACCTGCGGTAGAAATTAGAAAGACCTAGAAAGCTGCAAAGCTCTGTTAGAATGGTCGAGGCTGGCCAATCAAGGATGACTTGGATATTGGTTGGATCCACATGCACCCCACACTCATCAATAATGTATCCCAAATACCGAACCTGGGTCATTCCAAAAGTGCACTTCTCCAAATTGACACACAACTTGTGTTTTCGTAGTGTTTAGAGGACCTATCGGATGTCGTGGAGGTGCTCTTCCTAAGTCTAGCTGAATATTAGGATGTCATCCAAGTACACTACTACAAATGAGTTGGTGAATGGCCACAAGATGTCCTCCATCAGACTCATGAAGGTTGCGGGAGCATTCGTCAACTCGAAAGGTATGACCAACCATTCGAAAAGGCCCTCCTTAGCTTTGAAGGTAGTCTTCCACACATCAGATGGTTCGATTGGTACCTGGTGATACTCAAAATTCAAGTCGATCTTGCTAAAATATTTCTCCCCTTTGAGTTGGTCTAGAAGGTCATCAATCCATGGGATCGGGTACCTATTTCGAACGGTGATCTTGTTCAGTGCCCGATAGTGAATACAGAGTCTCCAAGTCCCATCCTTCTTCTACACCAACATGATCGAGCTCCCACAAGGCGAGGAACTTGTTCGAATGTGACCTTTCTGAAACAATTCCTAAATTTGTTGCTTGATTTCATCGTTCTCCAGAACAAAGTGCTGATAGATCAATCCATTGGGTAGTGGCTCACCTGGGTCAGATTGATGGGGTGCTTGACCTAGCATTATAGAGGCACTCCTGCGGGTGATGTGAAGATGTCCCAGTACTCCTCCACAACCTTGTCCATTTGTTTTTGTCATGCGGAGGATCCCTGCTTGCAGGTCGTGGCCATAGTCTTCTTCTTGCCCTGAGGGCAGATCATCGGGATAATAAATTTCCTTGTTTTGGAAATGAGCTTATTGCATTGTTTTGCAGTAACCAAAGAAATAGCAACAGACGGTGGTACCTCTGGTATCCTGTATAACTTATTTTCCAAGGTAAAAATAACAGCACGAGGTCGGGACTCATACATAACATGTCACTTCCACAAGTATGGTTGGCCTAATAATACATCACAAACATCAAAAGGAGCAATGTCACATAATACCTCATCGGTGAAGGGCTTGATGTTGTAGGGAAGGTGGCATTTCTGGTTGACGTGGAGATCTCGTCCTTGGTTAAGCCACCCGATGGTGTACGGTTGTGGGTGTGCTGTGGTTGGCAAGCCCAAACGCTTCATGACCTCTGTTAAAATGAGGTTCTTTTGGCTCCCGTTTTCGACGATGAACTGTAGCGGGGAACTCTTTACCCACATTTGGGAGTGGAAGAGACGCTCCTCCTCCTTTGGATTTTCCAATTCTTCTTTTTGGATATTCATGGTGGCAACGATGGCATTGGGATCCGCATTGATAATCTGCTTCCCTGTGTCATTACCCTTCTCGGGTTCTGATTCATTTTTGGAGCATGCATCTGATTCAAAATCCCTCATCTCGGCCACCAATGACTATTTGGCCCGACACTCACTTATGTTGTGAGTGGAGCTCTTATGGAACTCACACCACTTTCCCGTGTCCTTCTTTGACTTTACATTGTTTTTCTTTGCTTGCGTCTTTGGCAGGTTGTCTTGAGCCACCATGCCTTGGCTTTGTCCTTTGTTCTGTGGTTTGGGGGCACCTTTTTCTTTCTTTTGATTCGCAGATCCAAAGTCTCGCTTCTTCTGTTTGAATTTATGCTCAATCTTGGCAGCATACGAGTATGCCATACCAAGTGAGGAGATGTCGAGGAACTCCATTTCCTCCTGAATATATCTGTGTAGACAAATGTGGCACTTCAACACCAAATGTTTCTCTGAATCTTTGATACCCAACTTTGTACGCAGGGTATGGAAAATATTCGTCATCTCATGCACATCTTGATCCCTTTGCTTCCGCAACATAGTCCACTGTGTGTACTTGTCCTCATAGCTCCCCACGAAATAACATTGTTCTGTGATGGCATCTCAGAAAGAATTCCAAGTGGGTACGGCTGATAACAAGTAGGGTTCCTCCTCGTCCTTTTTCTCACAGTAGGTTTCCCACTAGTCTTGGACATGGGGGGCGACTTTGAGCAGTGAAAAAATAATCTTCTCCCCGTCGGAAAAGTCATGAACCGAGAAACATCCTTCTAATAGATTCAACCATCTATCTATGACATCTGCATCTATTTGACCATAAAATATGGGAATGTCAAATTTTACTTTTACCTTAAAAGGGATTGCGCCTCCAGAGTGGTTGTTGGATGCAGATGCGTCGCCAATGGGTAATTGTTGAAGGATCTGGGAGAAGTTATCCATCATTGTGTTACTTTGTTTCTCAAGGGCCTCCTCGAGCAATATTTTTATAGGATCTCCTGCTCCCTCGTCTTTGTTTTCATCCCCCATGGGCAGTCATCGGGGTTTGTGAGGCTGATCTTCCAAAGGTTCAACCAGATCGATCCCTAACTCCTTATACCCCAACCTCATTAGGGACATGCAAAGAAGGATTGAGAAAGAGCAGACCGCTTTGATACCACTGATCTAGATTTATGCAGAAACGCAACATAATGCACAAATAACCATGAATACAAAGATGGAGTGGAAATAACACTTCATTTCATTAATATCAAAGAACTGAAATTTGTTTACAAACATAATAGAAATAAACTAGCTAGGGTGCTGGTATCTTATCTCTTAGAAGAGATGTGGCGGCTACAAGCCTATGAACTCTGTGTTACAATGAGGCTCGAAGGCCTATATATTATTGAGAAACAATGGAAGCCCTAAACATCCAAAAAACCTAACCCTAGGAGATGAAATTCCAGAATATGGGCCCCATTGGGGTAAATTGGTACATCAATTTCCCGGGGTCGTAACTTTGGCATACTATCTCCGTTTGACGCAAATGATACATCATTAGAAATATCTATCTGAGGACTACAATAGTTGGAAGAAAATATCATGATGGTATTTTTTATCAGACAATGCCATAAAAATGTTGTTAGGGCCTCAAAATGACTCCGGAAGTTCAGGACCCGAAAAACTACCAAAAATAGTAAATTGTGCTACAATTAAGGAAATTGAAAAATTGAAAGAAACAATGGTGGGGGTCCAAGTGGAATAGGTGGGTGGCCACCAATATCCACATGGATCAGTGTTAGTTGTATCATAATGTAAATAATCAAATCAATGTAACTAATATCAATATTTGTTTCTGTTTCTTTCCCTCTCAAATTTCTTGTAACCATAAATTATCATCATTCACTTCTTTCTTATCACCAAACTTTCCCTCTCAAATGTCTTGTAACCATAGATTATCATCATTCACTTCTTTCTTATCACCAAACATAGAATTATCATTATTCTAAGAAGTGTGAGTATTCTATTGAGATATGGGGAATTATGTAATTATTTGTAAATGTCTCTTCCTATCGAGCAGACTTTGTCTACTCTTTTCTTAGCGTTGGGATTAATATTTATGGATTTTCACTATCTTCTAAAATTCTATGTAGTATTCATTACCATTTTTAGAGCATTTGGGAATGGTGTGATTTTTGTGATGAATTTCTTCTCTTCATGTTCAAAATTGTTTTACTTCAAATACCATTTGTGTTAGATTGCATTATAGTAGGTATTGTGTTATTTACATTTGATTGATTATTTTAGTGTTATTTTTTTAGCACCATTTGTAGAGGAAATTAATGGTGAAAAGATAATTAAAAATTAAATTTAACTTCAACATAGATCTTTATAAAAGAGATGAATTTAGCCATTTTTGTAAACAGATCCACAACAAAGATTTTGGTACAACAACCATCATAATCAGAGTCATATGGGTTGAGTCTATAGTATATAATGGAAGATGAAATAAAGAGTTAGTTGAAGCTCATATAATTTTTTGTCTAGACGTGTCAACCCAATAGAAATAATTATTATGATGAACAATCGAGTTATCAAAGTAGCTATCTAAAAAAATGGGTTGTCAAAGTAGACATCTCTTGTATATCTGTGAAGTATTGGATTATCAAAGTAGAATTGGGTTGTATCGAGTTCATATCTTGTACCAAAATCATTTCATCGAGCTTATTTGGAGGAATTCAACACGATGGTTCCCTTGGGATGGGTAGGAGGCACTATGGGGAATCGAATAGTTTTCAAACCAATTCAACAAATTAATGGAACAATTATGTTATAATGTCTCACTAATCAACTAAATCTTTCACACTTGCTATTTTGGTTATGTCACAGTTTCATCATAGTTTTCTAATACCGCCCTACTAGGTGAAACTATTTGGATGATATTTGATATGATAATATCTGAATTGTCGTTGTTTGAGTATAAGTAATACTTGCATGATAATTATAGAATTTGAGCCATTACTTACAACAACTCATAATTTGAGAAACCAATTGTAAATATGAGATTATGAAGTTGCAGAAAAATGAGGTTAAATAGTGTTTTTTTCTATAACTGTTATCAAAAGATGCACTATTAAGGTTAAACATGAGGCCCCTTCTTTTGATACCACACCTACCCTAGTAATTAGTTTCCCCTCATACACTTCTTGATTTTCCTTTCTTACAAAATTTTTGGTATTCTTACATCACTATCCATTCTTCTCTACCAATGTAATCTATACCTCGGGGTTAAGTTTATAACTGCATTATGTATTTGGGGGATCATGATATTTTCTTTCATGTATAAAATAGAAGTTTTATAGTGATAGACTATCTGTGGGATTTTTTTATTCCTGAAATGGTTGATACTAGTAATATTCACATAGTGTTGGAGATTGAAAGTTGCACAAAGTGAGGCACCTAGGTCGTTGGGTTTGAGTCTACTCAGCCAAACACCGTGGAGGGAAGCAAGACACAAACACCATCACATATCATGGTACCATTCTTCACCTAATAGATCATAGGAACTAGTGAGATACGATGCAAATTAAAGTCTCAGTTGTGTAATAAGAATGAAATAGTGCAATGTCACATTCCTCATGAATATGTCCAAATCTCCTTCAACCATTTCATGAAATGTTAGTGCAGTGCCACATTTCTCCCAATTATGTGACAAATTTGAGGGTGTCACGTTGCTCACAATGGTCCATGATGAATACGTTTTGGATAAAGGGAACCATATCCAACCATGTATGACATCCTCAAAGAATTATCTCCCAATATGTAATCAACCTTCATCAACATAGTGATTCAAATCCTTCATTTATTAATAATTTGTTGAAATAATAGGAAAATTAAGCATTAAGATATTATGAATCTATACTCGTTGTTTTGCAAGTGTTCTTAGCATACGAGGAGTGATTGTTGTTGTCCCACCACATGATACTACTTGTTTGGAGGAGCTAAAGTCTTTAGCATATGTTAATAGGAAGAATATTAGTTCGTTCCAAGTGGTATGTGAACTATCGACTTGAAAGATTGAGAGATTAGTTCACACTTGAAAGATTTGCAGTATTGAAATATTTTTCAAATATTTTGTTTCTCTAACCAATACTTATCCTAACATATTGGAAAAGGACCTAAATAAATTAAGATGCCCTTACCTTCAGGAATAGTGTCTTGTTTTCTTATTGTTCCGTATCTTCATTTATTTCGGGTACTATAACTTGTTCAATGTTAAAAGTTTATTTCTAGATGCCTGATCAAAATTTGTTGTTTTCTTTTTCTCCATGTACTTGGAGGCATATAGAATGATGCAGAAGTGCACATTGTGCATTGAAGTGTATTTTTATCCAAACTTGGGTCTAGCAATTATTACATATGTCCTTCACAAAATGGCACTAAATCATGTCCTCCAAACTAAGAGAGAAGTTTATGGAAAGACTACAAATAATGAAGTATACTATATTGCCCTTGTTAAATGGATAAAAACAACAAAAAAATACAATTCCAATGATATTGCAGTCTTCACCATATCATAATTGATATGTAATTAGATGAAAGGAATTTATCAAGTTCCAAAAGACAATCTAAAACATCTTCATAAAGAAGAAAAAATCTTTGCCACTCAATTTCATTGTTTTACCATTAATTACCATTGTTGGCTTAATGAACTGTTCTTCCCTACTACCTGCGTTGTTGACCCATGGTTCATATCTTTCAGGGTACCAACAAAGCCTAAAACTATCGCCCCTTCTAGTAAACTAGAAGGAAACATAGTACACATAGTCTCACCCGAGATAGCTTTAAATGGGTGGCTGTAAGACTCAGGTGTTTACGGCCTAGGATTGAGTGGGAGATATGGAATCTATATTCTGAACCATTTATTATAACTTGGGTTACAAACTACTGTTAGTCTCTTTTATATTTTAACCTCCATGGCATATTTTCCTAATATCCCAACAATAATTAACCAAGCAATATAATAACTCATTCATTCATTACACACACCATTTAACTACTAAAAGAATGACAAAGATATGCATGCATTCATCACATTACACAGGTATTACCGTGGTTCACCCCCTCCTGGGCTACGTCCAAAAAGATTTGTCTCTTGGCTCTCTTATTATGGTAGTTCTACAATTCTTACGTCGCATGCTTACAACTCTCCTTAGATGGGTAAGATATATATGAAGTGAACTAGATCGCACCAGGCTCCTCGGCCTACAATCTAATCCTCAATATCTGCCTTATCTCCTCCACTCTAGTTCAATCACTTTACAAAAATAGTTCACCTAATCAAAAATATTACATAAAAACCGAACCTCCCTATGATACCTACGTATATATATCGAGCTATTCATCCATCTACACAAAACCTTACAAAAAACCTAACCCTACTGTAATTAGGTCTTCCTTCTTTGCATGCATGCTTTGCTTCCTTCCAACTGTCACCTCCTTCTTACATGCACGTGTGATCTGCTTCTTACCAGTTGTTGCTTTCCTCTTACACGCTTTCTTTCCCACAATTTCTCTCCAAGTTGTCATTCTTCTTTGTGCATGCCTTATTTCCCACTTCGGCTTACTTCCAAAAGGCCCCCAACATTGACATGTGACTCATCCTGAGTCACCTAATATTTATAAGTTGCCTCGATCTCCTCCGTGATCGTCTGGAACTTTTCCCTCAATGCTACTACTTTTGTTAGTGCCTACGTAGTCTTCTCCTTAATGGTATCCACTATATGAACTGCCACTTCGTCGCTCAGTAATCCTGCACATTCTACCTGTGTCTATTCCATCTATGTTCTATTTGCTTCTTCCTATGCGAGTACGTCTTCTACCCATTCTTGTAAAGGTTCTATTTGAGCCTGACGCTCCTGTTTCTGTTTTTGCGTAGTGATAAGTTCTACCTACATCTTTTTCATCTTGTGTGTCCCCTTGACGCATTCTAGTATTGGTATGGTATTTTTCCTTTGTTTGAGTTTTTGCATCACTGCATTGATCCTTTCCTCTTCCTTGTCCCAACGTTGAACTTGTGGATCCTCCTCCAGTCTTGTCCAAAGTTTCACTACTTTATCGAGCAAGTCAGATGTCGTGCTAACTTGTTTCTCCATCTCCTCTATTTATGATATTTATGCCTGCCTCCTTTGATCCTTTACTACCAGTGGATTTGTTGGTGTGAGATATTCTCGGAGATCCTCGATCTCCTTCTGGTATCAAGAAATTGCCTGCGCAATCTAGTCAATCTTTTCGGCGGCTAGGAGTTCGTTTCCTTGTGCAGTGCTTGGAAGTTTTCCAAAAATTTCTTCCACTCTGCGTTCCAATTCATTCCTACATTCTATCTCCTTCTGAGTTCTAGATTTGGCCTACTCACAATCTTTTTCCAGCGCTTCTCGCTTCTTTGTTGTTTTCTGTAGCTCGACTAAGTTTTTATGTGCTCGAGACTGCATCTCCTAGTCGATGCTAACCTGTAATTTGTACAGTGCCTTTGATGGCATCTGTGTTAAGACCAATTGAATGTGGTCCAAATCCTTCAGTGGTGTTTGTCCCACGATTTCATCCATTCGTAGCATGCTCGATTTTATGTAGATTGTTGCATGTGCATGTGGCATTGGGAGGACTGGGCCTCGTTCTTCTACCTCCACTCTTTCCTTGGTTTATGTTGTCGATGGATCTATGCCTCTGTTTCTACCTGCTCTCTGGGCCTCCTTGAGTGTCCTGAGGAGTTGTCCCATTTCTGCTAGCTCTTTTTGCAGTTTATCCCTGTGATGTGTTGCGTGATCAAAGTCTTCTGCTAGACAATCCTGGACCATTCTTGCAATCATTTCTCCATCATCCTTTGTGATCATGTAGACCAGTGATTCTCATTGCACCTTTGATTTATTGCATGATCCTGTTGCTTGTACAACTAGTCTCTTAGTTCCCCCTGGTTCCTGTGTGATGGGATTTGGGGCAGTATCCTACGCTCCCTCATATTGCTTCGGCTGTTCGTTGGTCTCTTTATACCCCTTCTAGGTCCCTATTGACTTTGCCCAATTGTTTGCTTGAGTAAGCGTGTTTTTTCTCTTCCTTGGTTTCTTGGGCACTGGGATTTGCGGGGGCTATGTTTTCGCCTACACTGCCTCTCCTTCTGCGGGTCCTTTCAGTACTTCCCTGGGAATGGATGCTATCCTCCATGTGCTAGGCATTTCGCTGATGACCATGTCTATATCACCTTCTATGATGTAGTAGCGCATCAGTAGCCATTGTTTATCTGGATCCTGCCTTTGTTGTATCCACATGGCTTAATGTGTAGCCCAGAAGTTAGTGATGCCCCCATATCGCGCGACAGCCTCTGGTGTTATTCTCCATGATCGAATAATGTATTCATGTATATCCCATAGATATTCTTCAAAGATGATTCCATTTTCCCTCTTATGATTGGAATGTGGCCCAGATCTTAGTAATAGATATCTCGCTCTCACTGGCTGTGATCTAGTAAAAAATACTACATACTCTCATTCCTTCCATCCCATGAAGGCTATGAGGGTGAGTAGCCATGAGTAATGGAATTCAGTATCGAGGTCCTACGCATCCTTGTAGTCCACTTGGAACAAGTTTAATAGATAAGGCGACCAACTCACAAAGGTGATTTTTGTGCACTGAGATGCAACTGCAATGAATCCCACTAGTACTTCGTCTTTGCAGCATTTTCCTAACAATTTATAGGGTAAGATCTTTGCACCCAATTGTGTCATTGCATTGTTGATCCATTTGATTATAATTCCTCTTATCCCCATGGCGGTACCATATTTCTTCTTCATTTCCTCTGATAACGCTTTCTCCTTATATTTATCGTCCATAATCAGCACAGGATCCATACCCCGGCTGGGTAGTCCTGTTATCTATGCGATAAGCTCAACAGTTATGGGGACAGGTTTGTCTAGCCATATATCCCCTCCATGTGTGACTGCTAACAACTGCTTAACACATGTTGTCATGTACTGGCCTCTTCCAAAATGTGGGAGTTTCAACAACCCTAAAATGCCTGTTCTATCTAGTCCAACTACCCACTGATATGGCTGGATGATTGTTTCCCCAAGTTGGTTGATCACTATGTTCTACATAAAAACCCTTGACGCAAGTTCCAGGTACTTGGTTTCATTTTATACGTCATGGTTGGAATACTTGAGCTTCCCAACATGACCCAGTAGCCACGGATCTACCTGTACTCCCTCTGGTATGCGTGGTAGCACAGTTTTTGCTCTCGGTTTCTTGCGAGGTGAGCTTGGTATCAGAAATTTGTGTTCTTGTTGTGATGGTTGGTACGAAGTTCCAAAAACTCTTGGTTTCTCCCCTATAAGCCATTCTAGCCAAGCCGAGGTAGTTCTCATGGTCTCTTCTGTTGGTTGAACTAGGCTGGGTACCTATGACTAGTCTGGTTTCCCTTCTAATCCTTGATTCTATGTCGTTTTGTTACCTTCCGCAGCTAGTTCAGTGCTTTATGGTTGCACTTCTTGTTGGGTTTCCGCTTCCTCGTTCTGAGGTTCCTACACTACTACTGGCATGTCCTCTTTTAGGTCCTCTGCTTGTGGTTGTTGAATCTCTTCCAATATCGAGGTAGAGTTCACCGGTGTTATCTCTGGGGATGGGATCTCATTGATATTGACGATCTCCTACTGTTGCTGCTCCTTTTCTTCCAATGGTCCTTGTGACCTAGTTTGAACCCTGGTCGATCTGGTTGTCTGGCCTGGTTCAGAGGAATTCGATGGTGCCATAGTGGTGGGTGTTGAACATTTGTTGAGTTTGAAGCACTTTTGTGAGCTCTGTGGTCTCGCTTTGTTTGTTCGGGCTGCTATTTCTCTCTCTCTGTTCTATTTTAGTGAATAGACTAGTTTCTTCTGTGCTCGCATGTTGTCTGGGCTTGTTGTGAATCTTATCGAGGACACTTCCTCCATGATGCGATTAATGCACCATAACTATGGGTTTAGTGAATTTGTGGTAGTTTCATAGCTTCCATTAAGCTTACTTTGTCATTTCTAGTTGGCTTGTTTAATGTGATGTTCCATCAGTCCTTGCCATGCCTTAATTCCACTTAGTGTTTTCCTGTCATCCTGCTTTTCTCGACTTTTCATTTCCTGCTCGTTTTTCTTTGGCATGTAACCGTTGTTATGGCCTTTGCTGCATTCATGTTTCGAGTGTCCTGTGGCCTTTTTTTTTTACTGCGCGATGGGTGGTCAATTGTCCTTGTATAGCTTCAGTTGGCTCTCATTGATCATTCCTCTAAGGTTTGCACCTGCTAAATCTCTTAGTTTTATAGCTCCACTGTCTGTTACATATTTTACCTCGTATGGTCCTAACCAATGCATTCTCATATTTCTTGGGTGCTGGAACGATTTGTTGTCATAGAGAAATACTAAATCTCCTTCCATGACGGTCTTCTTCTTGATGTGTTGATCGTGCCATGATTTCTCTTTGGCCTTTTGCACTTGTTGATGGAATCCTACCAGGATTCGATCTTCCTCCATTGCTAACAGTTGGTTCAGTCTTTCCTATATTGCGCCACATTCTGTCATTTGTGTGATAGCTGCTACACGTAAGTTGGGTACTAAACCTTCTAATGGCACTACCTCTTCTTGGCCATAGACTAGTTTGAATGGTGTGTGCCCTATCAACTTCTTGCATGTCATCCTATACGCCCATAATATTGTTGGTACTTTGAGGTCACAATCGTCTCTTTTGATGTTATAGATCTTTGTCAGTGTGTTCTCTAGAATTTTGTTGAAGGTTTCTACTATGCCATTCGCCTGTCAATGATACGATGTGCTTTTCTGGTGGTGGACTTTAAACTCTTCGAGAACTACTACATATTGAAAAAATTGCGACGACCACTTGCAACGAAAGTACTCTTTCATCACAACATGCAAGAGAAAAAGTTCAACTTTTCTAAATCCACCCCGTATTCGTCGCTATCTCGATGCATGTAGTTTGACTAAATTATTATGGTCAATGTTCGTCGCTAGAGAGACAACTTACCTAACCTTAAAATTGACCATTAAAAATGACCTAAAATAAATCGGTAAAAAAATATATATATATTTAAGTCACGTTCGTCGCAATTGCGACGATAGTGACCTAAAATTGGACTATAAATATTTGACGATTTAAAGATGTTGCGATAATCTAGCTATAACAACGATGATTTCAAAAGGGTATTTTTGTGAGGAAAAATGTTGCAGAATGTTGTTAGAGGTGGGGAAAAAAGTAAAGTGGGTGAAAAGGGTGATGGTAGATGTTATTTCCCTTGTAAAAAATGTTGCCTTAGACGTCCTGTAAGAATTTTAATAGAAACAACTACAAAACATTGTAGGAAATATGGTCACATTGATAGCGAATCAAATGAATATCATCCCATGGTAATTAGCTATATATTCATTAT
>JZKD02S2050275.1:446982-458148 GCA_000966675.3 Picea glauca | reverse complement strand
ACGACTAGTAGAGAATATAAACCCACAGAGAGGGAGTAGTCGCACCCATTCTGGCCGTGACTAGTAGAGAAGATAAACCCCGCGATGAGCATAGAAAATCCCCTCGCCAATGACATAGAAAGTTGAAAGAGGCCCTATCCAACAAATTTGGACATCTACAAAGGAATAAGATCATCCCTATCCATCCAAACTCAACAACGATTGTGGAGTGGGGATATCCATGGGTTAACATCATGCCACCAAAATCGGTAATTTCATAGTTACAAGCTCTCTAATATTCTCTGAGTTTTTTACTAATTTATTTCTTTCTATATATGGAGGGAACAAGACTATCTGAATCCCTAAAATGATTCTTTTTTTTTCTTGAAAATGACCATAAATGTTAATTTCAAGATGGTATCCATGAGGCTGTAGTAAAATATATCTCAAGCAGAATGGAAACCCACATGAAACCTAGGTAGGGTTATTTAGGATCGATGAAATAGACCATCCAAATTTACTAGTTACAACATTCCCATTTGTGCTCATAATTTGAAAGTTAGATATGTGGCAAATAAATTAATTCAGGGTTTCCACCAACTTCCTATGAATGAAGTTTTGATTTCTTGTTGTGTCAATCAACATAACCACATTGTCTTCTTGATGTCTCCTTAAATTTTGAGTATTTGAAGGGTGTTGATACCTGCTAGGGCATGTAGTGATATGGTGCTTGTGGATTTTTCTATGGAATGATTTTGAAGGTTCTATCCTCTTCAAAATATTCATTTGTGTTATCTTCAATTACCATGAGATGATTTTCCTTACATTTTTTTATCTTGGGACCACTTGCTATCATAAAATTAAGAAAATGCCTTGGTTCAACGTTTTGGAATTGCTTGTTGTGTGGAAAAAATAGTCATGTGTGATGATGCAATAGTAATGGTTATGCCTCTTTCTCATGACCCTAATGAACATCCTTAGAATTTGTTGGTATCCAAGAGTTTTACCTCAATGCATTTAAACATTTGGATGGCTTGATTAATGTTTTTAGGTGGTGAACTTTAAGCTTCTGATAAATCACATCCTTCAAGCCTCTAATATGCAATTTATAAGTTGATCCTCATCTGACTTATTGACTCATGTAGATAGACAATGGTGTTGCATATTGTATTCAATAACTGAACACAAATGGTGTAACCTATTTACTTGGCTAAAACAATGCTTGGTCCATATATTTTCTTAATGAGCCATCATGTCACCAACAAATTCTTCCCATGAGTACACCCTTCCTCAAGATCTTATTTTGAGCACCCACTAGTACCATTGATAGGCCTCTTGTTTAAGCTAAAATAAAGTAGGAGTCACACATCCATATTAAGGAACTTGGTGGAGCTCAAAATATTGCTCCATTTGGTTGATCCATGATTGTACATCATTTCGATCAAAGCTCCTAAGTTCAAGTTTTGGTAATGTAAACCATGGACCATAGTTGGTGTTGTTGGAGCCTAAATAGGAACTAAATTATGCCCATCATTAATGGATGGATTGGATTTACTAGAATTTTTTTTCTCTATTGCTTGCAATATCTCTAGAAGATTATTTTCACTTTCAATGAGCTCTATGGCAACATGAACATTAGCTTCTATGATTTGGATCTTCAAATCTTGCATTTGTTTTTTGAATTGATCTTCAAGTCCTTAGACTCACTTGATAAATAACTATGTACCTTGATTTTTTACACTATTGATTGTTGATTTCACCTCTTTGGAAGATAGACTTGAACTATCATTAGTGTTTGAATTCTTGCTTGGCATTTTTGCCCCCCTACTATTATCCCCCATCGTAGCTATTTTATTTTGGGTGGAAATGATTGCAACTTGGAGGATTCCAAAATATCACAATTTATAATGAAAAAATATTTGGTAGATGTCTTTTTTTCATTATGGCTTTGAGGCTAGAACTTAAAATGGTCACAACTTCATTGATATTTCTAAGAATCACTAATATAACCATAGTTCAAAAATATAATCAAAACTCTACTTTTAATGGTATGAGTTTATCATACACTGGCAAAAAAAGCCCAAAACCTTTGATTTATCATACACTGGCTCTTAAGGATTTGGGAAGGTTTGACTCTTTCATACTAGCTCTTAAGGATTTGGGAAGGTTTGACTCTTTCATCTTTCCCTGACTCTCTATAGGTATATCTTATTTGACGAGTCACTTGTGTAGTTTGTATGTCTTTCCCTTGGAAAGTCATACAATTTATGATGAGAGCCATAGACCCTATACTACAAAAGAGGGAAGGGTTATATGAGCTTTTGCAGTTTTGTCTCCATTACCAAGATTTGAAGCTACTCAACAATGAGTGTTTTTTCCACTTATTATCACCATTAGATAACAATAGAGCTTCATACTAAACCTCCCTAGCATAGAGACAGTGCACAAACATAATTGTTTTATCAATTCCTCAATGAATTTACATGAAATACACTTTCCTGGACCATGCCAGTGCCCACACCAATATGTATCCTAATGGTTTCAATTTCACCTAAAGAAATTACTAGTAAAATCATATATCATAAGAAAATAGTGCCTAGGCTTGATAAGCCAAGGCTCCTACTTTTCTTTCAAGTTCATTTTTCCTTCCACTCATTATCTTTTCAAGAACCTTTCCATCCTTTATAAAGTTAAACGTAGCCATGGTCTCCACATCCCCCAACTGGACCATGTCATTCAAGGAAAGAGATTTCTGCATATGTCTTTGACATCTTAATCAACAGTGGACTCATGATCTGACAAGGTACACACCCCATGTAGCAGTGAAATCTACCGCCACCGGACATTTAGTCTCAATGGCCTCCTTTATATTGAAGTACCATGCTTATGTGGTGTGACAGGTAAACATGTTTCCCTCTACCATCACTTCTCCAAAAATATATTTGTGTTTCTCAAATTTACAAGCAATGTAAGTTTTAAAATAGAAATCCAAAAGCATATTCAATGTAATATGCATGTTTTACTTTTGTAGCAATGTACTCCCCTTTCAAAATCTCTTTGTCAAGCATGACTTGTCATTGTGACATACTGTTATTCAAAGATAACCTTTGTTTATAGATTCAATTGTTTCAATATATTTTTTTATTGTAAGCTTGTTTCATTTGCACCAATTCCCAATCACCATGGTGCATAAAGCCTGTAGGGGATTTGTACAAATCTAATCCAAGGTGAATATACCATGTCCCCTTTTCTGTAACCTTTTTAACTCTCTCCTACTTTTCCATCACCAATTTCCCATTTGTTGTGGCCATATGGACACTGGAGATATATTGAATAGCGGGAGGAGGGAAGTGAGTGTCTTGGTGGACATTGTGGCATCACAAATAATAATTGTGACAAAATTTGGAGCAATTTTGCATTCCACATTAAAAAAAGGATCAAGGAGTGCACTGAACTTAAGACTATACGAACTTAAGCCATGGAACCCCAGGCCCACCAAGGCATCCAAACCTAAAATATTATGCATTGGACTTAAGTCTATGTACCATGTTTCTAATAAATTTCCTGCATTGGAGATATTTGAAATGAAAATTTTGATATTCCTATGGATCTGAAGTATTATTAGAGCCTAGTGAAATCTTGTTTGAGTCCAATTCTCCATAATACTTGGAATTTTTTTGATAAGGGTGTCTTCTAACTTAGCTTGCAAAATGTGTAGTGGTCCCATGTGGCATACTCTAGAGCCACCACTAGTCCTTCCAGGTTCATTCATGTTGATGTTGCATTTAAAATCGATCTCCTCTTTAGAAATTTCACTATGCCTCATTGACCAAAATCCTAGTGTTGGAGATACTCCAACAAATTATTTTCCGGTTGATGGAATGATAGCATAGGAGCCCCAATAGATTAAACTTGGTGCTCTAGATCCAACGAAACTGACGGTTCATGCTTTCAAGTCCCGGTTTGAGTTTCATTGATAATTGCAACTTTCCTCCTCAAGCCATTCAAGGACATGTGGCCAATTTGGTCCAAGGGCATAAAATCCAAACTGGGCATCATAATGTTGTTTTGTAATCTCTTGCATGTATGTTTGGCCAAGGCCCATGTAACTACACTAGGAAAAAAATTCTTGACAGAGTGTTCTTGAAAATCAAGCTCATCTTCAGAAATTGCACTATGCCTCATTGACCAAAACCCTAGTGCCAGGGATACTCCAAAAAATGTTTTCTTGGTTGATAGAATGATAGTGTAGGGGCCTCACTAGCTGAAACTCAGTGGTCTTAATTCAATGCAATTGGTGGTTCATGCATCTGAGTCCCAGTTTGAGTTTTATTGCGAGTTACAACTTGTCTCCTCAAGCCATTTAGGGACATGTGGTCAATTTGGTCTGGGGGCATAAAATCCAAATTGAGTAGCATAAAAGACTTTCGTAAGCTCCCGCAAGTCTATTTGGCCAAGGCCCATGTGACTACACTAGCCAAAAAGACTTGACACAGTGTTCTTTAAAATTGACCTCTTCTTCATAAATTGCACTATGCCTCATTGAGCAAAATCCTAGTGTTGGAGATACTCCAACAAATTGTTTTCTTGTCGATGGAATGATAGCATAGGGGCCCCAATAGCTGAAACCTAGTTCTTTGGGTCCAATGCAATTGACAGTTCATGCATCTGAGTCCCAGTTTGATTTTTATCGATAGTTGCAACTCACCTCCTCAAGAATTCAAGGACATGTGGCCAATTTGGTTTGAGGGCATAAAATCCAAACCAAGTAGCATAATGTTTTTCCGTAAACTCCTGCGTGTATGCTTGGACAAGGCCCATGCAACTACACTAGAAAAAAATACTCGATAGAGTGTTCTTGAAAATTGAGCTCATCTTCTAAAATTGCACTATGCCTCATTGACCAAAACCATAGTGCCGAATATACTCCAATAAACGGTTTTTCGGTCGAAGAAATGATAGCATAGGGGCCCCACTAGTTGAAACTCATCTCTCTTAGTCCAATGCATCTGAGGGTTCATGCATCTGAGTCCCAATTTGATTTTTATCGCGAGTTGCAACTCTCCTCCTCAAGCCATTTAGGGAGATGTGGTCAATTTGGTCCAGGGGCATAAAATCCAAATCGAGTGTCATAACAAAATTTGTAATCTCCTACAATTCTATTTGGCCAAGGCCCACATGACTACAATAGCCAAAAATACCTGACACAATGTTATTTAAAATCGACCTCCTCTTCAGAAATTGCACTATGCCTCATTGACCAAAATCCCAGTGTTGGAGATACTCTGACAAATTGTTTTCTGGAAAATGAAATGATAGCATAGGAACCCCAATAGCTTAAAATTGGAGCTCTTGATCCGATGCAACTGACGGTTCATGCATCCGAGTCCCATTTTGAGTTTTATCAATAGTTGCAACTCGCCTCCTCAAGCCATTCAAGGACATGTGCCCAATTTGGTCGGAGGGCATAAAATCCAAACCGAGCAGCATAATGTTGTTCTGTAAGATCCCACATGTATGTTTGGCCAAGGCCCATGTGACTACACTAGAAAAAAAATGCTCGACAGAGTGTTCTTGAAAATCAAGCTCAACTTTAGAAATTGCACTATGCCTCATTGACCAAAATCCTAGTGCCGGAGATACTCCAACAAATGTTTTTTCGATTGATGGAATGAGAGCGTAGGGGCCCCACTAGCTGAAACTCAGTGCTCTTAATCCAATGCAACTTAAGGTTCATGCATCTTAGTCCCAGTTTGAGTTTTATCGCGATTTGCAACTTGCCTCCTCAAACCATTTAGGGACATGTGGTCAATTTGTTCTGGGGGCATAAAATCCAAAACGAGTAGCATAACATACTTTCATAATGTCCTGCAAGTCTATTTGGCCAAGGCCCACGTGACTACACTAGCCAAAAATACCCAATGCAGTGTTCTTTAAAATCGACCTCCTCTTTATAGATTGCACTATGCCACATTGACACAAATCCTAGTGTTGGAGATACTCCCACAAATTGTTTTCTGGTCGATGGAATGATAACGTAGGAGACCCAATAGCTGAAACTTGGTGCTCCATATACAATGAAACTAATGGTTTGTACATCCGAGTCTCAGTTTGAGTTTTATTGATAGTTGCAACTTGCCTCCTCAAGCCATTCAAGGACATGTGGTCAATTTGGTCCAAGGGCATAAAATCCAAATCGGGCATCATAATGTTGTTCCATAAGCTCTCGCATGTATGTTTGGCCAAGGCCCATGCAACTACACTAGAAGCAAATGCTTGACATAGTGTTCTTGAAAATCAAGCTCATTATTTGATTCAAATGACATGAGTGACTTGGTGAGGTTCCTCAACTTGTCAATGACATGAGCCTTGCTAAGAACCAAATAAAATATTCCAACACCATAATCAAACATAATGCATGCAACATCTTGCGTCCATGCTTATTCCCTTTACATACAACAAAATAAATGTATGACTCTAGAATAGAGGAGAGTCAAGGTGACATCCAACTTCTAATTGTCAAGCAGAATGAGCATTTAGAGAAAACATGGATAAGCATTAATGCATAATGTTATGAATTTATCAAAGGTTATCCTTTTGACAAGTGAATATTGTTATGAATGTTATCAACGAATATCCTTTAGAGCCATGGTCATTAGAATGTTATCAACGAAGATCCTTTAGAGCCATGGTCGTTAGAATGTTATCAACGAAGATCTGATGATGAACCAAGATTTGACTTATTTATATCATATTGCAATATTTATTTTCTCATGTGTGAATAAATGTTGACACCTACTTGAAACTTGTGCTCCTTCCTATGCTAGTCATGTTTGGCCTTGTATTTTGCTAGACTCTTTAATAACACACCTTTCATAATCGTACATATGGATGAATTTGTTGGAATTGGTGGCCTAGAAGGAAAATATATGTCATCGTATTTGTTACTCCCTTCTTGTGTTTGATCACTAGATGAAAGTTTTGTAGGAAACCCCTTCCAACAATAGTGTCTTGTTTTGTTGGGGCATGATTTGTTCCTACAAATATTGTAGAGTTTGACAATTGATATGAAATATTATTTCATTGCCCATGATATCATGCTTCCATTTCGTAACCACTTGCGCCGATTAGAAAATGGTTAACATTTTCTAAGTTCAGGGTGGCATAATCAAACTTTCAAGGAAAACAATCCTTCCACAATATCTCTAATATGTCTCCATGCATGAATGGTTGTCCATGAGAGGATTTGCAACTATTTAGTATATTGTTCCTAGACATCTTTTGAGTATTTATATCCTTATATGAATAACGTTTAGGTCTGCCATAAAATCCCTAGTCGTGACCTCCATTTGTATTGTCAGTATCTGAGATGGAGGTCCTAAGGTGCTAAGTATGTAATGGTGGGGTCAGTTGTTAAGATGATGGAGAGGTAGGTTTTAAGGGAATGTGTTTCATGTTATTTTTTATACTAAATGAAAAAAAAAATCATCATAACATCTTCATAAATGATGCCCATGCAGCCAAATGCATGTGGAATATGTGTCACTTATCATGCAACATGGATTAGGTAGATACCCTATCTTACCACCACTTCCCTTGCCACCCTTAAGTCCTTATTTAATTCCATAGGTTTATCATGCAATATGGTTTAGCATGTTTTTTTGTTGTTGTCGGGATTTGGTGGTTTGTTCTTGTCATGGTGTAGCCTAGAATTTGGTGGTTGGTGTGTTCTTGTCATGGGTTTTTTAGATGTATTGTCAACTATGATATATGGTTGTTGTGGTGCACTATGGAGTTTCCTATATCTGGTCTCTAATATGGTGATTGGTCGTGGTTTTCTTAGAGATCATGGTGTACTATAGAATTTAGTGGACCATGAATTGTGCTCATTGTGGCATAGCCTAAAATTTTGTGGGTTCTCTATGTTTCCCATGGGTTTCATGGTTATGGTCTCGATTATGGTTTTTTGTTGTGGTTGTCTTGGTGATCATGGTGCACTCCAAAATTTGGTTGTTGTTCCATGTTTTTCATTCCTCTCTTGGGTTTGGTCTCGATTATGGTGTATTGTAGTGGTTGTCGATGTGTGGTAAAAGATTTCATGGAGGAGGGTTTTTTTTCCATAGGATTGTGGTTAGTTTCATTGCAACCTCTTGCATACACTGGTAGATTGGTTGGAATTTTTGGCATTTTTCACATAGAAAGGGATGTGTTTTCCTTGTGAAAATGTTCTTCAATTTGGATTTGTCCATATGTGTTTTGTTTTCGAGTTGGTCTTTAGCAAATAGAAAATTATGTGTTTTCCTTGTTAACATGTTTTTTTGGTTTGGATCTATCCTTGTGTGTTTTCTTTTTGTATGTGATATGGGTTTCATGTTGTTATGTCCCATGTTCAACACTAGGTTTCTTTGATTCCTACAAAACTATTATTTTTTCCCTATAGTATTGGGGTTTAGGATGGCCTTGTGGGAGTTGACAATGCAACACATGGGAGTTTGCAAAAATTAGAGGCGTTTTCTATCATGTGGTTCCTCTTACTTGAGTAGAGGGTGCCTAATGGGGTTATCCTAGTCTAGTATTTATATTTTTCTATACCATTTCTAGAAGTTATGTAATTGCTCAAGTTCAAGTGAGAATTTTTTGTTTAGGTTCATTTTGCACATATCCAAGAAACAACAACCTTAATACTATTTTTTTCTTAGATCCATATGAAAAATTTATCATGTCCTTAGTGTTTTCACATTTTTAATATGATCTGAAAATAGAAGGCTGACTTGTTATGCTATGCAAGCACCCCTACTTCATTAAAATAAACTTTACAGGACCTTGCTTCATGTGTATAAATATGCAAAATAAACTTATGTGTTAAGTTCATGTAACTGCTTGTAAGTGCTTATGTGTGAGCAAATGTTCTTTTAAAATGGTTATATATGTACTTGAAATGAAAACACATCAACAGTACTTGCAGCAAATAAACCATTAAAACTCACAACAAGAACAAGCTGATAAAGGAGTTCACCCCCCTACGGGCTACATCTCCTTGAGCCTCCATAATGGACTTGGCTCTCTGGGATTAATTAGTCAAAATTTATTTTACAAGATGCTGCACAACTCCAATGGAAAAACAAACTATACCATTGAGATCATAACATATAAAAACCCCAAAAACGACTAATCACACTCTGAAAACGGATCATGGCTCATCCGGGCATGACCTCTTCTACATGTGGCCATAAGCTTCCCTGAGCTTCTCTTTGGCAACAACACCTGTAAAAGTCCTCAAAAGCCTCTGAAACCTGTCCCAATGTGTTCAGAGCATAGCAATTAGCCAAACAAGATATTTAAATCACAGAAAACAGACATAGGCTCACCAAACCATGTCCTCGATCAAAGAGGGCTTCAAGCTCCCTGAAGCTTCCTGGAACTTCAATGGTGAAACAATTGCTGAAGAAGTCTTCAAATGGCTGTGAAAATGACACCAATAGATCCAGCATGTCCAAAAACCTCTGGCTGGGCTTTTACGGCACCTCAATCGGCCAAAAAATGAGAAAGTTAGACCTCCTCCATTTTCCTCCTTCAAGCTTTGCTGGAACTGGCTCTACAAAACGCACCTTTGTGTGCATTAACCTGGAACACGCTCCAAAACACGCATTTAAACTTAGCACCGAGCAGTTTCGAAAACGGTCCAAACTGTAGGACGGTTAGGGCGCCTCCAGCCCCCAACCGCCTAGCTCTTGGGCACGTGGCGCAACCATTTAAACCGTGGTCTATGGGTTATAAACCCCGTGCACATATGTTATAACCGCACCACATTTTTAAATACATGGTATAAAATATAACCATAGGTTAAAAAAAAATCGCGCGCTACATTGTAATATAACAATACAATATATATGGTATAAAACAATAGTTTTAAACCCCGCACGCACCATAGGCTATACGCCATACAAATTTTCCCGCGCATACATTACACGGCTAGCACCATGGCATGGTCGCATGTATTGATAATGGGACCACGGGTCAGGGCTAAGCCCCGGCCCGACCCCCCTTTGCATTTAAACAACCAACCATATAAACCAGCCGGATAATGACACGTGGCGCCAACGGGTTGGGCCACGTGTCCAAACTTTATACACTGCAAATGACACGTGTCATCATCCCATTGGGAAACCATCATCCAATACGAACACGCCACATCATTAACCATGATGGTACGACCCTCCACGTGGTCGTACGGACTGTACGGACAGGTACAGTCAGCATCCCCAATTTTTCCTTGTTTGACTTGGCGGTCAAATTGCGCTATCTCCTCCATACGGACTCCATTTGCGAAAATAAATATCACGTCGGAATCGGGAAGACGAAGCAGACGCAATGGTACAGGTTTCGTCAAATTCTGATCACTTTCAAAATTGAGCAAATTTTTTCCCCCTGGTCCAGATTTTGATCACACCTTCCCACTGAAAGGCTTTTGGACCCACAAAAGCTTATGATCATCTTTCAAGTTATATCAAAATATTTTTGACATTCACCTGAATACTCTGACATGTCGGGCACTGCAAATAGCTCTGTCCTTCAACCATGGCTCTCTGGCTGCTGCTGACCCACTGCTCTCTCTATGCTTGGAAGACTTCCAACCTTCCCACTGAGAATCAAGTCCCTCTTTCGAACACTTTGGCGTCAACAAAATCAGCTCTCCAATGGCTGCAAAAACTTCCTGCGACATCTTGTCACAAGCCAAGCAAAACATCAATCTTGAAAACAAATCATGCAAGATTGAAAAATGATGCCAACAAAACTTTTGTTCTTCAAGCAAACTGTCGCATCTCATACTTTATCAAAGTACATGGCGTTTTCAAAATCAACTTTCAAGTCAATAAACACCATCGACTAAACACAAGTCGAACAACACGATCGACACAACATAGTCGTCAGAAAAATCATCAACCAGTCGAAACTCATTGAAACATCAATCTTCCCAAACTGACAAGTCAACAAACAAGATACATTGTCATGTCACAATCATGAATCACTCATGATGAACCATCACCAGGTTCACTGCTTACACATACATAAAAAACAAATGCATGTATAGGACTCTTCAACTCTCCTTCTAGTACAAACATAAGTATAACCTCAAAACATATGGTTACTTAAGAGTTGAATACAAAATATAAATGGCTGCAACTT
>JZKD02S2050275.1:414667-432842 GCA_000966675.3 Picea glauca | reverse complement strand
ATATCAGTCTCTTCAGCCATTTACACAAAACCTTACAAACACCCTAACCCTATTGTCATTAGGTCTTCCTTCTCTGCATGCGTGCTTTGCTTCCTTCCCGCTGTCACCTCCTTCTTGCATGTGCGCGTGATGTTCTTCTTAATAGTTGTTGCTTTCCTCTTGCACACTTTCTTTCCCATGATTTCTCTTTCATATGTCATTCTTCTTTGTGGATGCCTTCTTTTCCACTTTCGCCTGCTACCAACAACCATACATAGATTAAGAGGATATCAAGTGATCTATTGTGAGGATCAGTGTCAATTATAGGTGCAAGTGTCAAAGGCAACTTGGTATTGCCATCTATGCCAACATAAGTCATTTATGGACATCGATATATATCTCCAATGTGTGAATGATTTCTTGGGATGATTGTTTTTTGTCTCTAGTGGAACGATTGTTTCACTAAATAAGAACCCATTACTCTACTACATTTCTCTAAAACTGTAATAATTGAGGTCTCTTGTAAGTTTGACAAGGGTTAGCAAGAATTTCTATAATTCCAAACTTATCTACATGTTTCATGATTAAAAAAATGAGTGTTTATGAGGTTCTAACTATTTTTTCTTTGTTATTTTACCATGTTTTATGGAGCAAATAATGACACCTAAAAAATAATGATTCTTGAGTTTATTTACAATTCATTCTAACAACTTTGTTTTCCACACCTACGTTATCTTGTTCGAGCCTTGTTTTACTACAACAAGATTTAATCCATCATATGTGGGTTTAGTTTCCTTATATGATTCCTTGTTTCAATCTGTTTATACAATAATGCTATGTACATATAGGCTCAATGCTTTCATGCAATCATCACTCAATTATTAACTAATCTTTAGAGAGGCATGGAATGAAGTCAGATTCACCATATGTGGGTGACTATGTCTAAATTGACTTATAAAGATATTAGAGCAAGGTGAATGAACCCAAGGCTCTCCTATTGTAGAACAGATATGTCAAAAGTGATAGCTATCTTAAAAATATTTACGTGGGCTCTAAATGGAAATGGGTAGACAATGTAGTTTGTATTCTTACAGTTGTAGTACATCTTGTAGTAATAAATAATCATAATAGAGACCAACAAGAATGAAATTACACAACAAAGTACATAGAAATTTGGATGAATAATCTTGATAGGTAAAATACCACTGCCTGAGAGAATATGTGGTTTTTAGTCTACTAGCTAACCAACTAGTTGTCAAAAAACCTATTACATAATTTTTTATGAATTCCATTCATTTGACAACTTCCATCTTATCCTTTTATTTAAAATTACATGTTTGTTTTGTGACAAAATATTGATGCCAATTGGTATGCTTATTTAGTGATTGAAATCGTGTCAATTGAGGTTGGTCAATGTCTCTTGATATCTAAATTTCTCATGCAAAAAATCTCTTGGGTTTACCCAACAAAGCGTCCTTGATTGACATTTAAAAATAAAATCAAACCAACAAATTTAAAGTTTTCATGTATGAGATATATGTCATCCCCAAGAAATATATAGTGGAATTTTATGTATTGAATCCTCACAACTCACTTATGGTAATGTTAGGTTTTATGGTAAGCAACCCATTTTTTTCTTGATGAATTTGTATCCAACCCCCATAGTATATCCTCAACGTCAATAATTAATGAATTGTTATTTATTTTCACCTTAGGGATTTCATAACATTGTTTATGCTATCAATTGGCATTGGGGCCTATATGGTGTGTGCCTATCAAGACACATAGTTTTATGATGTTGCTACATTTACTCCAGATAACTAGGTACTAGATTGCAAATTCCATAAGGTAACGATGAGTCCATGGGAACTTATTTCATGGCTGATGGTAATCAAGTAATCATTTTTTTTCTTTACTTTCAAATCTGATTTTCAAAAATGTCTTCCATTACAATGACAACATGAATATTTTTTGGAGATTCCAACTTATTAGAAAAAAATTGTGAAGAAAATGTTGGTCATTTTATTCATGATTTGTCTTCCCTTAACCACACTTCAAGAGGAAAATATAGGTCACTCTGGCATAAAATCACCATGCTAACATACTTAACATTGGTTATTATATTATATCTGAAGTTTCATGAAACTCTTATGAACCAAGGGAAAATTAGCCAAAGTCTTGTTGTTCAATGGTGCAATTATATTGGTTGAACTGAAAATAGGATTCACAATGGAGGAGACCACTTACAATGTAGTGTAGCTAGAGAGGTAGTGGGGGCACTGGAGGGCATATAGTGATAATAGTGGATGTCATTCAATGTAAGGTAGACTATGTCCACTATAATATTAAATAAGGCCCACTATGGTAGTTATCCATATTAATAAAAACATAATAAATGTAAGAGGACTTACTAGAATCTTCTACTTCTAGAAGGTTCCTTCTCTAGAATGTCCATAGGTGGTTGGTAGCACTATATAAAGGTATTCAAGCAATGCAATGGGATATGAAGAGAAGTATTGTATTTGGAGCGGTATCTCAATAGGAGGATTCCCCCTCGAAGAGGCAAGTCAATAGGAGAGGATCCCTTCCATAATATGATCCATTGTATGGTGTTGCCCTACCCTAAGGGTTTGATATAATAAAGTGGGTTTTTTCTACATTGTTCTCTGGATATTTTTTGTTAATTTTATTTTCATATCTATGGTATTTAGTAATTGGTATGAGAGCACTTTTCTTGGTAGGCATTGTGGGAAAATATTTTTCTTTTTAATTTTTGCATATTTTTCAAAGTAGAAAAAGAGTGTCGCGACACTTCGAACAAATTATATAGTTTTTTGTGTGGAATTTGTAGAGACTAGTTGTAGATATGATTTTATCTCAGAATAAAAACTAATTTAAAAAAAAAAAAATCACCTGAAACAGAGTCCAGGAAGTGAAGTTATCATCATTTAAAAAATTGTTAATTCTTAGGGTTTTTCTATAGATGACCGTGCAATTTTTCTAAATTATATACCAGCTGAATCCGAATTTTCCCAAAACATTATAGATTTGAGTTCCTCTCATAGTTTCACCCAATTTCAAAGAAAAAATCGTCTCAATCGGACCTATGAAAGTGAATATATGGCCAATTTAAACATTTTCTAGGGTCTTCGTGATAATGACGAGATTGCAGAGATCATAACTTTTCACAAAGTTCTCATATTGCTACCAAATTAGTGCCATTGGATATAGAATTTTAAGATCTTCCTTTTGGTATATTATATGTGGTGTTTCCAATGGATACCTTCTTTCAAACCTTCATGGAACTTCAACGACAACTCGAAGCCCTCAAGACAACATTTCAAGAGTTCAAAGTTGACTATTAGGAGATGATTATTGTGCAAGGCATCATCGATGAATATAATCAAGAAGAGTATGCTTGGTATGATTTTGAGGCCGATTTTTATGATTAGTATATGGATAGTTTTCATTTATGGAATGACAACTACTTCCATCTTCTATTTGATGACTCTACTCCACTTCATGTAGAGCCCATCCCAGAGAGAACACAAGAGCCTTCTCTCCATATTTTTCTTCAAGTTTATTCTCTAGTAGAAGTGGATTAATTATTGGTTGGTTCTACATATTTCGACCCACATCACCAGTGTATATCTTTGGAGCCTCATTTTCAATTGGTTCTTGAGTTTCGATATCGTCAATATGGAGTTCACACGAGCACTTGAACATGGGACCCTGGTTTACAATGGTGGTTAGAATACTTCAACACAATGGTTTCATTTCTACATGGGACCTTGATTCTCTAGTCGTATTCAACACTATGGTCCACACTTATCCATGGGACCCTAGTATATGGTTATACACCCTCATAACAAGCGTTGAGGACAACGCTTACCTAAGGGGGATGTAATGTAGTGTATCTTAAGAGGTAGTGGGGGGGTCAAAGGGCCCATAATGATAATATTGGAGGTCATTCAATGCAAAGTGGAATAGGTCCACCATATTATTAAATAAGGCCCACTATGATAGTTATCTATATTAGTATAAAAATAATAATTGTGAGAGGACTTACTAGAAGGTTCTACTTCTAGAAGGTTTCTCCTCTATAATGTTCTTAGGTAGTTGGTAGAACTATATAAAGGGGTTCAAGAAATGTGATGGGATGTAAAGAGAAGTATTATATTTGGAGCGGTATCTCAATAGGTGGATGCCCCATTGAAGAGGTAAGTGAACTTGAAACGATCCCTTCCATAACATGATCCATTATATGGTGTTTCCTTACCCCAAGGGTTTAATATAATATAGTGGGTTTTTTCTATATTGTTCTCTGGATATTTTGTGGTGATTGTGTTTTTATATCTATGATATTTAACAATTGGTATCATAGAACTTTCCTTGGTAGTAATTGTGGGAAAAAATAAGAAAAAAATATGCAAATAATCTCTAGGATGGGAGCCTATTCTTTTCTCTTAAAAAAGAAGAAATAAGGGAGAAGAAAAAAGAAAGAATTAAAAAATAAAAGGTTCACTTGAAGAAGTATTTAAAAGAAAAAGGTTATAATGTTAATTTAAAAGAAAGAGTTCCAAATAAGAAGGAAGAATAAATTTTGATTTTACCATTTAAGGAAAAAAGAAAAAAGAAAAGGTTCACATGAAGAGGTATTTAAAAGAAAAAGGTAATAAAGGTAATAAAGGTAATTTAAAAGAAAAAGTTCCAAAGAACACGAAAGAGTAAATATTGATTTTACCGTTGGTGGTCTACAGATCATGGTTTTGGTAAATCATTGGCTCGTGGTATTCTTTACCATATATAAAAAAAATTACAGAAACAAAAACTTTTTACAGTGGTAAAGTTTTCTTACAAAGGTAAGTTCACAAAGTTGAAATGGAAAATAAGGTTCAATTAACTTCTAGGTATGTTTTAGAACCAATGAATATTTTCATATGTTAGGGAAGATCCAGAATGAGACCATACACATTGACAATGACCTTGCTAGTCATTGGAACTATATTGATATTAAATTGGAAAACAAATTGCAACTTGCAAAAGAGGAAGTTAAAAGAGCTCTTACACATGAGTATGATAATGATGATGAGATTAATAATTTACAATTAAGCATCGATGAGTACTCCCCAAAATGAAATTGTTTTGTTTTAAAAATCAATTAAATGGATGTGGTCCTAGGGAAACTGTTATCACATATAGTTGTCAGGGGTAGCAGGTTGTCCAAGTTCGCGGCTTGCAAAAGAAATGTCAAAGTGGAGCATTCAAAGCAGTCCATTTAGAGCTCAAAATGCAAGCAACATGCGAGATTAGCTTCAACGACAGACATTCATGAGAATATTAGATCAACGGTTCACCAAAATCGGGGGTTTGAAATATTGTTAAAGTTGTTTGTCAAAGGTCCAAAGTCCCGAAACTCGAAGTGAGCATGAGCCGTCCGATATTGAGGGGGACAGGTGGAAACCGATGCAAGTGTTTGTGGAAATGAGATTTGGGAGTTTTGAAGTGAGAAGTGCATAAAACTTCCTAAGAGATGAAGCTCGAAATCCCGAAGCAATCGTGGACCATTGCTATCAAAATAAACAGAGAGTCATTGAGCTTAGCGGCAGTGCCTCCCAAAGTCTTGAAGCACCCAAAGTCCTGAAGTGGCTGAAGTCCCGAAGTGTCGAAGGATGTGGCAGAAAATCCTTTGCTTTGGGGGTTTTTCCTCCATGGGGTTTTTCATGTTTCACTTTCAAAACACCCAAAGCCCGAAGGTCCAGAGTAATTCTCAACCATCCAATTCCATAAATCCACGCGTTGCCAGATCTATAACTCTCGGTAAAATCACAAAAGGTAAGCGAGGTTTGAGATTTGATTTTCCCGGAGCCTAGAGACTCGAAGGACATCTCGATTGTTGATCAAGAAGGGAGCAGAAGGGCCATCTATCTGGTTGAAGGGGTCAAAGTCCTGAAAAAGGAGCAAAACCATTGATTCAAGAGGACACACGTCAATAGAACGCCATCTCTGGGTAAAAGCGCTGAAGGAAAGTGAGGTTTGAGATTTGATTTTCCTGAAGTATGGAGCCACGAAGGGATCTCAGCCTTCGATCTATAGAGGCCATGCATCATCAAATCCTTCACTCCATATGTTTTTCTTCAAAGGAAAATAAGTTTGAGTGTGGATTTTCCCAGAGCCCAGAGACCTGAAGGAGATATCAGTCGTCGATTTGAGAGGATATGTGGTAGTCATCAGTATGGACATGTGTCTTACTTATCGATTGTGACACTAGGGACCTATTCGGTAGTGACACCTAGCACTCAGTCCATGAAGTCATGGGCATGTCATCGACTTCTTTCTTAGTGACACGTGTCACTTCTCTTTCATGACGCGTCAACATGGCAGCGAAAGGTCATCCTTCGAGAGATGTTATTGTTCAACGTCAAGAGTAGCGTCCCCCTCCCCCAAGGCACAATTTGGTGAATTCTAAAGTTGGCGGGCCGTTAAGCTTGGCAATAGTGCTAAATCTAGCAGGTGCACCCAGATAACAGACCACGTTCTAATCAATGACCATGCTTCATTGTGGGGATGCAACTTTCTCGATCGATAAAATTATTGAGTGGTCCCGCAATTGAAACTGTGGTTTGGTGAAAGTGATACATGGCAGTAGCCGGTGAATTGCAAGCCCAAAATCGGTGTGAGTTCAAACCTCTTTTGATGACCCCACAATCACGTGCTCATATAGTGTCCAATCCAAGAGCAGCGCGTGGCCTCCCCCTAGGCACTAAGCCTAGTCCCGATATCGAGGGTTTAGTTAATAAATGAAAGGAATGGTGGTTGAAACCTCGACTCATTTAGTAATTAGAAGGCATTGAAAGCCCGACCATAGGGATTGAACTGTTAGCCATGGTACCCCTATGGACATATTTTCCTACACATCCATGCCGATATGATCTTGTGTCTGATAGAGGGATACATGCATAGTCTGACAAAAGACTGCTCAGACGCAATGCTTTGAATGTAGTGATGGGAGCACACTCCTGATCGTCGGGGACTGATCCCAGTATAAATAGATAGTTTTGATACTTTGTTAAGTTCATAAACTGGTTGAGAATAGCTCCCTATTTTGTAATGTTTTGATACCAGAATTGTTCTCTGGTTATGTACCAAATTTGAGACTTTCATGTTGTTGGATTACTGAGAGGGGGGGTGAATCAGTAATAGCCTAATTATAATCCTTTTTCTTCAAATAATCCAAGTGTTATATCAATGTAGAATTATTATCCAACAATGAGAAATAAGAAATGAACAATCACACACATACATAGTACACCAGTGTTTTACGTGGAAACCCAAATCGGGAGAAAACCACAGAATGCTTTTTCTTAAATGTCTTGAATAATTAAATTCATTGGAAGCACCAACTTTTGTTGTTTTCTAGCTGCAACTGGAAGGAGGATCCAACCCCCTAGTTTCTCAGATTACAGCCTGAGGGAAGCTCCAACTCCCAAATTCTCTGGCTACAACCACCTATGTCCTTCGGCTACAACCACATATCCTTGCCCCATCCAACCCCCTATGTCCTCCAGCTACAACCACCTATCCTTGCCCCATCCAACCGTCTTGAAGTAGAAGTAGAATGATGGAACCACTGTCACACCATCACTGTGAGATATACCACTGTAAACTTGTACCAATAAACCTAAACCATGCATAAACCATACATCAACCTGTACCTCAACCTGTAATCAACCTATACCATAAACAAGTGCATCAACCATGCACCAACCTGTACCAAACAATTTTTAATCAACCTGTACCATAAACAAGTGAAACCAACCATGTACCAAGTATGTACCAATCATGTGTCAACTACTCATCAACTATGACTCATCAATATGTACCAACATCATTAACTATGCACCTCATGTATGTGCCAACTCATCAACTACTTGTCTCAACCATGTACCCAACTTGTACCTCAACCAAAATCCCTCATCAATTTCATCTTCCAAATATGATTTATAACTCTATAATAGACCTGGTGTATATGATCACATACCTGCAAACCTTCCTTAACTTTAAACAACAAGACACTATCATTTACATCAAACTTTTATTTAGTCTCACATGACTAGTTTTGGATTAGTCAACAACCCTAACTTGAAATAATCATAAATTTGTACCTGTAATGAATAAATATATGAAACTGATACACAATGTTCTTCAGTGTTTTTTATGCAATTCCTTCAGGTGTCACTACTTGGAACCTCTCAAAAAACAGTTATAGCAAAAATGGCATACCTTGCTGAATTCTGGCTTATTCTAGAGAGCGACCTTATAGAGCGTGCCTCGGACGGAATATTTTTTGAATTGATATGAAATTTTTACACAGCATATGACATAATTTACTCTAACCAACACATTTGGTCTTACTAAATTTGGATCTTAGAAAGCATCATCAAAATAATTTATTCTTCCTTGAATTCTGACCTTTTTTTCTTCACCTTCCCTCATAAATTCGACTTAGATATACTTTGGTTACCTCAGAAACCTATAGGTATTCAATATTATCAAGTGTGTCTTAAATGAGAGAGTCTTGCCTCTTATTTATACTCTCCAAGTAGCTTCCTTAAAAACATCTTCTAGGTCACTTTGCCCACTTTCCTTATTTTAGGGTTAACCCACTTCTAATTTCTCCATTAAATTTATTATTTAAATAATTTATTTTGTATTCACTTTGAATTATAGTACACTCATCAATTCACCTTATTATTTACCTTCTAAAATATCTTAAACCACTTTGACTACTTTGACCTTTTGGGGCTTCTAGATGACATAATAGGGTCCTCCAACTTCGTAAGGCCATAACTCTCAAACCGTGAAGATTTATGTGACGTTCCACATACCACCAGAAATGGAATGACATGTACCATCCATATAGAATAGTATTACCTGAAGATATATCAAAACTCATACCATTATCCATCAAACAAACTTGGGTCCATTACCCAAACTTGGGTTCTCCATCTTCTCATGGCCATAACTCTCTAACCATGAGGAGTTATGTGACATTCCACATACCATCGGAAATGGCATGATAAGCACTATCAATATAGGATAGTTGCAATGAAAAATTCATTGACCTTCATCTCATTATTCCAAAAATAATCATGGTTTCTGTAACCATACTTCTAGGATAACTCAATCCGCAAAGCGTCTTCCCATGAGGGCTTTCACCATAAGGGGACCACTTTGGAGTTCAATCATTTCTACTTATTATCAACCATGACAAGAAAATAATGAGTCATCTTTACATCAAAAAATATTGGGTCCATTACCCAACCTTTGTGCTATGTGGCTTTCTTTAAGGGTTGACATCAATGACAACCAACCTTAATCAAAAATCTCTCCCTTTGGCATTGATGGCAACACTTTGATGCAATAATGAAATCATATCACTCATGCTCCCTCTAGGACCCTGCCTTTTTCCTCTGCATCTGATAAATCTGCTCCCCCTAGAACCATGCCTCTGTCCTCTGCATCTAATAAATCTCTCCCCCTTTTTCATCAATGGCAAAGGTATCTTTCCATCCTAGGCTTCTCCCCCTGACTGAATTGTCTTCTTATGGTGCTTCCTCGTGTACATATAAGACATCTAAGATAAGCATTCAAAAGCATTCATTTTGGAGTAGAAATAAATTTGAGTCTCTGGCGAAGATACTCAAAGGATTCCCATGGAAGTGGTTTTGTAAACATGTCTTCCACTTGTTCTTTTGTTCCCACATACTCAACTCTGAGGTTCTTTTCTGCAATCTGTTCTCGTAAAAAGTGATACTTGATTGGAATGTGCTTCGTCTTGGAGTGCATCATAGAATTATTTGAGATACTAATGGTTCTTGTATTATCAATAGATTGGAATGGGCTCATCATACTCAACCTGTATATTTGTTAGAGTTTGTTTCATCTAAAGAACTTGTGTACAACAAGATGTTGTTGCAATGTACTCTGCCTCAGCTATAGATAAGGATACTGATCTTGCTTAGCCATGATACTAAACACTCACCCTAGTAGAATTTTTCTCCACTGGTGTTTCATCGGTCATCAATACAACCTACCCAATCTGCATCTATGTAAGAAATAAGTGATAGATCCTTTCCTTTTGGATACCATAATCCAACTATTTTGTTCCTTTGAGATATCTGAAAATCCTCTTCACTACTAATACATGTGATTCCTTTGGTGTTGCTTGAAATCATGCCACCTGTCCAACTACCTGCATTACATCTGGGCTGGATGTTGTCACATATAGTAGATTTCTAATCATTTACCTATATTGCCTCTGATCTGTAGACTTTGAATCATCATCTTTGCTCAACTTGCAACTGGTTTGCATGGGAGTGATAACTGGTTTGCAATATTCCATACCGAACCTTTTTAGCATTTCTCTGATATAATTGGTTTGAGAAATAAAAATTCCTTGGTTGCTTTGTTGTATCTGAAGTCCCAGAAAGAAGGATAGTTCTCCAAGTAACGGCATTTCAAATTCATTCTACATATCTTTTGCAAATTTTTGTCTTAACCTGTCATCATCACTACCAAAAATAATATGATCAACATAAACTTCAATTGATAAAATATTACCTTGACGTACTTTGATGTAGAGGTTGTTGTCTGCACTTCCTTTTTTGAACCCTACCTGCTGCAGATACTTATCCAGTCTAGAGTACCATGCTCTACGAGCCTATTTTAGACCATACAAGGCCTTCTTTAATTTACACACATAATCTGCATTTTCTGACAAGTAAAATCCTTCTAGTTGTTCAATGTAGACTTCTTCTTCAAGTTCCCCATTCAGAAAAGCTGATTTTAGGTCCATTTGATACATTTTAATATTTTTGGAGCATGCATAAGCTAAAATAAAATGGATTGCTTCCATTCTGGCAATTGGGACAAATGTTTCTTCAAATTCGATTCCTTCAACTTGTGCATTTCCTTTACATACCAATCTAGCTTTGTTCCTTGTAACCTGTCCATCTCCATTCAATTTATTCCTGAAGATCCACTTTATGTTGATCACATTCTTATTCTTTGGTCTTGGAACCAGTTCCCAAGTGTCATTTTTCTCTATTTGATACAATTCTTCATCCATGTCCTTATTCCAAGATTCATCCTTATTGGCTTCTTCAAAACAGTTTGGTTCAATTGTAGATAAGAGTGCTAGGTGTGTTTGTTTTGGTGAACAGATTCTTCTTCTTGTATCAACTCCTGCGTCTTTGTTTCTGATAATCTGATCTGAAGGATGATTCTTTTATACTCGTTTACTGGGTGTCTTTGGAGACACCTGCTGGAATTTCTCTTCTGCTTTTGTCGACTTCTCTTCATCTTCCTCTTCTACTTATTTTTCATCTTTTGCTTCTTCTTCTAAGGGTTGTTTCATTGATTCATTTTCTTCCTCTGATTCTGGTCTACCTATTTCATCAATTGTTATGTTGATGCTTTCCACATCTTTGTTCAATCTTAGATTGTAACACTTATATGATTTCCTTGTACTTGAGTAACCAACAAGTACTCCTTTGTCCACACGAGAGTCAAACTTTCCCATTCTTCCATATTCTCTTTTGATATATCATTTGCATCCAAAAACTCTGAAGTGCTTTACATTTGTTGGTATTCCTTTCCATAGCTCGTAAGGAGTTTTGTTAGTGTTGTTTCTGAGTATTACTCTGTTTTGAATGTGAACTGTTGTATGTACCTCCCGTGTCCAAAAAATATCTGTCAATTTCAAATCCATTAACATTGTTCGAGCCATTTCCTATACCGTCATGTTCTTTCTTTCAATAACTCCATTTTGTTGAGGTGTCCTAGCAATGAAGAATTGCCTTTTATTCCATGATTGTTGCAGCAGTCCATAAATTCCTTTCAGGTGAACTCTCCTCCATTATCAGATCACAAGCATTTGATTTTTGAATCCATTTCATTTTCAACCATTTCCTTGTAGATGTTGAAGTTTTCAAAAGCTTCTGACTTATTCTTGAGAAAGCATACTTCAATCATTCTTGTATAATCATCAACTAATAACATGAAGTATTTCTCACCTTTTAAGCCCTTTGTTTTAGTTGGTCCAACTAGATCAATATGCAAAATTTCTAGTGGCCTTGTCGTTGAATATTCCTTTGATTTAAACCTGGTCTTTGTTTTCTTTCCTTGTTGACAATGCTTGCATAAAGTGTTGGTTGGTTTCGTGATCTAGGACATTTCTCTGACTGCTTTTATTTTACTGACTTTGACAAGGTTATCAAAATGTATGTGCCCCATTCTTCTGTGCTATAGCCAACTTTCATCTTCCTTTCCTAGACAACACTTTTCATTTCCAATTTCACTTAGCACATATATGTTGCTTGAAGTTCTTGCAGTTGTAGCGACCAATTTCCCTAAACCTTCTTTTCTTATCTCACACTTTTGTGAATTCAAAATAACTTTATGACCTTGGTCACACATTTGACTCACACTTAGAAGATTATGTTTCATATCTTCTACTAGTAGAAAATTTTCTGCCTTTTCATTCTTGTTCCCAATTCGAACTGTGCATTTTCCAATGATTTTGGCAGAATCATCATTTCCGAAGGAGACTGGTCCATATCTTTACTTTCCTAATGTAAGAAAGTTGTCTCTATCACCTGTCATGTTTTTTGAACATACACTATCAACATACCAACCACGTTTCTTCTGCCTAGATGTTAGAGAAATTGTGCATTCTTCATTGCTATACTGATCTTTCTTTCTTATCCATGTTGTTTTCTGAGGTTCTTGTCTATGACTGTTGTTATTCTGTTGAGGTTCTTTAGGAAGGACTGTCATTCTGCAATCTTTGGCCACATGTCCAAAATTGTTGCATTTTTAACATTCCACTTCAGTTCTCAAAGATTCAAACATGTTGTAACTTCTTCTCTGTGTTTCACTAGGTCTTCTTGAATAACCCCTTTGTGTATGACTCTCAAATTTTTTATTGTTCATGTTGTTAGCTTTGCAATTCATAGCTTTATGTCCAAAATTATTACATGCATAACATAAACCAAAAAATATAGTTTGATACCTGGGAGTTGAATATCTTCTAAACGGAGGTTCTCTTATGAATCCTTATTCTTCTTGAGGCATATATTTCTGTTGTTGATTCTAAAATTTGAATCTTCTTGGTGTTGGAGTGTCCCTGTAATCTTCCTTGTATATCTTCCTATCCCCTTTGATTGTTTCTGCATAAATTTTTGGATATGATTCTTGCTCTATTATTTTGGAGCTTGATCCCTTTTCTGTCTGATTGTATCCAAGTCCAGACTTGTCAATATGAGATTTTTGACTAGTAATAATGTCATCCAGAACTTTTGAGCTATTCTGCATATTTTTCTTTTTAATATCCTTTCTTAATGCGACAATCTTTACTTCCAAGTTTCCAATGATCATGTCCTTTTCTTCTAGCTTTTCTTTGAGTGCTGCATCAATTCTTTTATCTTCTTCTATTTGAACCTTCAATTTTGTGATCATTTGTTCTAGTTCTCAAGTATCCTTTTTCTTGTCTAGTTTTGTTTGTAGTTTCTTGTTTTTCTTCTTTTCTCTTCTGATAACTTCTATGTCACACATTAATTCTTCCTGATAGTCAACTTGTGCTTCTTCAATTTCTTCTTCGACTTCTTCATATTCTTCTTTGGCTTCTTCATATGCTTATTCAGAGTCTTCTTTGTCAGAGTATTTTACTTCCATGAATAGAACTCTTCTTGTCTCACTGTCATTGAATTCATCTTCATCTGATGATGATATGTATTCTTTGGTGCATAAGCTTTTCTTGAAAACTTTATTTGTAGTTCTTTTGCCTTTATGTGTGTGTTTGACTTTTGAGTAACCTTCATCATTTATCTTTTTCTTATGAGGACATTTGTTTACATCTGGATTTTCCTGTTCAATTCTCATTTCATATGCTATGAATATTCCATGGAGTTCATCCATGCTTATTGAGTTTATATCTGATCTTTCTTCTAGTGCTGATATCTTAAGGTTAAATCTCATAGGAAGAGATCTTAGTACATTTTGAACAATTACATATTCTTCGATTTCTTCTCCCAATCCTATGATTGCATTCAATGTTTCATCGACTTGTAAGAAGTAGGATGCAATATTCTCATCTTCCTTCATTTTTAGTTGTTTGAATTGACCTCTGTAAGTTTGAAGCTTTGCTGCTTTGACTTTTGTATCTCCTTCATAAATATTTCGAAGCTTGTCCCAAATATCTTTAGCATATTTACAATGTGAAACTTTGGTGAATACTGTATCACTGAGACCATTCAAAAGTGCATTTTTGGCTTTGGAATTATTCTCACCAAGTTTCACTACTTTGTCATTTGTTGGTGGAACTCCTGGTGATGTGTATCCATCTACAATTGATTGCCAAACTTAAAATCCATGTGCCTGTATATACGTCTTCATCCTTATGCTCCAAAAAGAATACTTTTTTCCATCAAACTGTGGTATTTCATTTTTATACAAGTTGGTACTCTCCATGATCTACCTTTCAGTGGTTAAACCAATTTCTGAAGGAACCTTGTCTGATACCAATTGTTGGATTACTGAGAGGGGGGGTGAATCAGTAATAACGTAATTTTAATCTTTTTTCTTCAAATAATCCAAGTGTTATATCAATGTAGACTTATTATCCAATAATGAGCAATAAGAAATGAACAATCACACACATGCATAGTACACCGGTGTTTTACGTGGAAACCCAAATCAAGAGAAAACCACAGAATGATTTTTCTTATATGTCTTGAATAATTACATTCATTGGAAGCACCAACTTCCTTTTCTTTCTAGCTGCAACTGGAAGGAGGCTCCAACACCCTAGTTTCTCAGGCTACAACCTGAGGGAAGCTCCAACTCCCCAATTCTTTGGCTACAACCATAAGGAGGCTACAAACCCCTATGTTCTCCGGCTACAACCACCTATCGTTGCCATGTCCAACCGCCCTGAAGTAGAAGTAGAATGATGGAACCATTGTCACACTATCATTGTGAGATATACCATTGTACACCTATAACAATAAACATGAACCATGCATCAACCTATACATCAACCTGTAATCAACCTGTACCATAAACAAGTGCATCAACCATGCACCAACCTGTACCATAAACAAGTGCATCAACCATGCACTAACCTATACCAAACAATCTGTAATCAACCTATACCATAAACAAGTGCAACCAACCATGTATCAAGTATGTATCAATCATGTGTCAACTAATCATCAACTATGACTCATCAATATGTACCAACATCATCAACTATACACCTCATGTATGTGCCAACTCATCAACTACTTGTCTCAACCATGTACCCAACTTGTACCTCAACCAAAATCCCTCATCAGTTTCATCATCCAAATATGATTTATAATTCTGTAATAGACCTAGTGTATATGATTACATACTTGGAAACCTTCCTTAACTTTAAACAACAAGAGACTAGCATTTACATCAAACTTTTCTTTAGTCTCACATGACTAGTTTTGGATTAGTCAACAAGCCTAACTTGAAAAAATCAGAACTTTGTACCTATAATGAATAAAGATATGAAACTGATACAAAATATTCTTTAGTGTGTTTTATGAAATTCTTCTAGGTGTCACAACTTGGAACCTCTCAGAAAGGTAGTTATAGCAAAAATGGCATATCTTACTAAATTCTGGCTTATTCTAGAGAGCGACCTTGTAGAGCGTACCCCACACATAATAATTGTTGAATCGATTTGAAACTGTTACAAAACATACTACAGAATGTAATCTAACCAACACATTTGGTCTTACTGAATTTGGATCTTAGAAATCATCATCAAAAGAATTTATCCTTCCTTGAATTCCGACCTTCTTTTCTTCATCTTCCCTAAGAAATTCGGCTTAGATATCATTTGGTTACCTCAGACACCTATAGGTATTCAATATTCTCAAGTGTGTCTTAAATGAGAGAGACTTGCCTCTTATTTATAATCTCCAAGTAGCTTCCTTAAAAACATCTTCTAGGTCACTNAATAGTATTACCTAAAAATATATCAAAATGCATACTATTATACATCAAACAAACTTGGGTCCATTACCCAAACCTGGGTTCTCCAACTTTTCATGGCCATAACTCTCTAACAGTGAGGAGTTATGTGACGCTCCACATACCACCGAAACTGGCAGGATAAGCAATATACATATAGGGTAGTTTCAATGACAAATTCATTGACCTTCATCTCATTATTGCACAAATAAGCATGGTTTATCTAACCATACTTTTAGGATAACTCAATCCGCAAAGCGTCTTCCCGTTAGGGC
Organism: Picea glauca; assembly: GCA_000966675.3. Classification (NCBI taxonomy): domain Eukaryota; kingdom Viridiplantae; phylum Streptophyta; class Pinopsida; order Pinales; family Pinaceae; genus Picea; species Picea glauca. The sequence continues at coordinate 416,520 of JZKD02S2050275.1, read as the reverse complement.
TTTCACCATAATGGGACCACTTTGGAGTTCATGCATTTCTACTTATTATCAACCATGAAAAGACAATAACGAGTCATATTTACATCAAAAAATCTTGGGTCCATTACCCAAACTTTGTGATATGGGGTTTTATTCAAGGGTTGGCATCAATGACAACCAACCTTAATCAACACATGTTGATAGAAATCAACTTCTTTTCATCTCTCTGTAAAAAATGTGCTAAAACACTCGGGCATGGAGGATCGAGGCGATGTTTGTTATGTTGTTGTAATGTAGGTTTGATTACAGTGGCATCATGACCAGTTTTAGTCAGCTCCTTTGTTATCTTTTTCCCTCTTACACTAAATGGCTCGGGCATGGAGGATCCAGTCGAGTTGTTGTAGCTGCATTGTGATGTAGGTTTGATCATTTTGTTGTTGTGACTGTGTTGTTTGGAAATATTTTAGTGTCTGAAGCTTGATCTCAAGAGTGATCTTGAGTCTAAGTTTTTCTTCTCCAAGCTGATTCAAAGCCTAATGCTCATAGCAGTATTGTTCACCTTTCTTACTAAGTATTCCTTCTTCTCACACTTAAGCTCAATTCAATGACTGAATTTAAAGTGGCCCTCACTTCCCTATGCATTTCTTGTCTAGTTCTTTGTTGAACATCATTCATATATTGAGTTTTGTCCATTGACCTCCACTTATATAAAATCAACATCCACCAAAAACTCTGATGGGTACTGGGATTATCCTCCCGCAATATGAGGGTGAATCTCAGTGCTAGCATTCATTGCGTCATTGTCGGGGAACAAATTGAAGACATTTCCCTGGGTAAGAATGACAACTAGCTTTTGATTCCTAAGGTGCATCAGACATCAGAACCATTAAAGATTGAAACTTGCACCTGACGACTCCACTATCGGAGACTCCACTAGGGAGGATCCTGTTGACAGAAAGATGACCATATCGAAGGGCAACACCAAGGATCAGTTTATGAGATTTATTCATGAAATCATGTTCTTGTTTATCAGCTCATTTCTCTCTTCCCTTCACATATAAAGAGGATTATCCTCTGCTTTGTCTATTAATATGATAAAAGGCCTTCCTTTATTTATCCATCCTTGGAAGAAGAAAACACACCCTCTTCTTGTGTTGTAGATACCGATATCATGTCTTCACCTATGCCTATTCATAAAAGTGAGATCTGTATTGCATCTCCTCTTGAAATTGATCACACTTGTAGCCTTGAGGAGGTTGAAAATAATTCACACTATTCTCAAATCTCGTTACCCTCCGTTATTCCTGCTGAGCCTTGCCATCAACGTGTTAATATTTATGATCAAGCCACTACTTTTCAAATTAAAATCAGAAACAAGTTTTTTAAACCTTTAAGTCTGCCACATGACCTTCATCCTTATCCTCGTTATTCCTTGGAGTATATTCCTCGGTTTTTTGGAGAGGATCATATTATAGCTGAGAGGCATTTGGAGGCCTTTGAGATCTTTTTCAATCAGTTTGAGATTGTTCATGATGATGTTTCTATGAGTTTGTTCTCACAATCCCTGTCTGGAGATTTTGTTGTGTGGTTTAGATGTCTGGAAGCCGGTTCTTGTTAAGAACCAAATATCAATATAGCATAGAAAAACCTCAAAAAAAGTACTCAACGCCTTGAAAAAGAGATAATTTCACATAATAAGCCTCTTTGAGGGGGAAACCTCTTTTTACCCCACTTAAATGTTCAAGTAAAAGATGATTCGAAATGAAAATGTATCCTTGGTATATATAGGAGACTAGGAGGTATAATTACAACTAATGGCCTAAATCCGACATAAATAAAATAACATTACTAATATAATATGCCCCAATTAAGGG
>JZKD02S2050275.1:392006-414657 GCA_000966675.3 Picea glauca | reverse complement strand
ATGACACGCTTGGCCTGTTTCTTTCTAGTTTGTGTCTAATGTCACATGAACTTATCATTCAGTGATAGATCTGTTTTCAAGCTAATGTCAATAGAGTAGGAAGTGGTCGTATCTTTTTTTGTCCATAGACCTCAGTGAGGAGCAAAGGATTGGAGCGCAACTCGGAGCGTGCAGGGACAAACGTCGGTTAAGAGGTACTTCTGTTACTCTTCCTTCTCATGCATTAGGCTTAGATAGATCCGGAAGAAATTCAGTGTCCATGATAAGCACTTTTCTGTCTAGGGTTAAGGTCAAACCTTAGAGGTCGATCTACTTGTCCGCAGGCAGATTTTCCTACAACACTTACAGAGGAGCAGCCTGGTCTTCTAAAGGAACCAGAATTCTATGACATGATTCATGATCCTATGGATATACACATGGAATCATATGTTGAGGATTTTGAGGATTTCCAAGAGCATACCACAGAGCCTTTTCCTTTATACATTGAGGAAAAACATTGTGTGGAAATCCACCATTTTGTGCTTATAGAAGACAAAGGGCAGAGCTTTCCCATGTTTCTTGTTTATGATGATTATGATTTTGATCCTTGGGAGAGTCATGAAGAAGAAGAGGGAGAACCAAATGTGCAGTTCATATCCTGCCTAGAGATTTCAAATGAGAAACCATCACCTGGGATTAGTGAGCCTACATCAGTCATTCACTCACTCGTGATTTCCAGAGACATTCAACCATGTGTGAGAAGTTGTAAGACATAGCATGTTTTCTGTCACCAGCCCAGTGGGTTTTATCATTTTCACTATGAACCTATAAGGGAGTACATGGAGTTCCATTTCCTTCATGTCTTAGAGCCACTCAGCTTTATCCTGACTTTAGCACTGGGAGGAGAGATGAAAAGAATAATCATTTTGTTGTCATAGTTGCATTTTTTTTTATCAGTGATAGAGTAAAAACAATTGTAGCTAGGGAGTTGCTTGAATGGCTATGGTAGAAGTTTTCTTTCACCTAGTGCTTTGTAAAAATCAATTAGTCTAGGAATGTATATAAATAATCTCCTCCTGGAGCCCATGTATATTTTTTTAATTTTTAGGATAGTGCTCTTTTCGGCCTTTGATCCTCAAAAAGATGTTTTTTTTAGCATGACTCCATATCCCAATGCATAAGATGACTGGAACTGCTTCTTCTTGGCATCTCGCAGGGAGCATGCCATCCCCTTTGGAGCCAAATGTTATCACATATAGTTTTCAAGGGAAACAGGTTGTCCAAGTTCTCAGCCTGCATAAGAAACGTCAAAGCGCAGCATTCAATGGAGTCCATTTTAGGCTCGAAATGAAAGCAACAGGCGAGATCAACTTCATTCGGTGGACATTTCTGAGAATATCAGATCGGTGGTTCGCAAGAATATCAGAAAGGTCTGAAGTCCCGAAACCCAAAGTGAGCATGAGTCATTTGATCTTGAGGGGGATAGGTGGCAGCTGATCCAAGCGTTCAGGGAAATGAGCTTCGGGAGTTTCAAAGTGAGAAATTCATAAATATTCCGAAGAGTTGAATCTTGAACTCCTGAAGAAATCATGGACCATTGATATTAAAATCAACAGGGAGTCATTGATCTTAGCGGTAGTGCCTCCTAAAGTCCCGAAGCGCTCGAACTCCCAAAGTGTCGAAGAACATGGCAGCAAATCCTTTGCTTCAGAAGTTTTGCCTCCATGGGGTTTTTCATGTTTCACTTTCAAAACACCTGAAGCCCGAAGGCCCAGAGTAAGTCTCAGTTGTTCGATTCCAGAAAGCCACGTGTCACCAAATCTAGAACTCTGGGTAAAAGCACAAAAGCTAAGCGAGGTTTGATATTTGATTTTCCCAGAGCCCGGAGACTCAAAGGAGATCTTAGTCATTGATCGAGAAGGGAGAAAAAGGGTTTTCGATCTAGTTGAATGGGTCAAAGTCCCAAAGAAGGAGCATAACCGTTGATTCAAGAGGACACACGTCAATATATCATCAACTCCAGGTAAAAGCATTGAAGGAAAGAGAGGTTTGAGATTTGATTTTCCTGAAGTCCAGAGACACAAAGGGATCTCAGTCGTTGATCTACGCAGGCCACGCATCGTCAAATCCTTAACTCCATATGTTTTACTTCGAGGGAAAATAAGTTTGAGTGTTGATTTTCCCAGAACCTAGAGACCTGAAGGAGATCTCAGCCATTGATTTAAGAGGATACGTGACAATCATCAGTATTGACATGTGGCACACTCGTCGGTCATGACACCAGGAACCTATTCGACAGTGACACATGTTACTCAGTCCAGGTAGCCATGGGAATATCATTCACTTCTTTCTTATCAACATGTGTCACTTCTCTTTCACGACGCATTAGCATGGAAACAACATGTCATCCTCCGAGAGGTGTTATTTTTCAATGTCAAGAGTAGTGTCCCCCTCCCCCGGGGCACATTTTGGTGGATTCTAAAGTTGGCGGGCGGTTAATCTTGGCAGTAGCGCTAAATCTAGTAGGTGCACCCAGATCCCAGTCTGTGTCTCGATCAACGGCCATGCTTCATTGCGGGGATGAAACTTGCTCGATTGATAAAATTATTGAGCGGTCCCACAATTGAAATCATGGTTTGGTGAAAGTGATACGTGGCAGAAGGCGGTGGATTTCCAGCCCAAAAGTAGTGTGAGTTCAAACCGCTTTTGACGACCCCACAATCATGTGCTCATATAGTGTCCAATCTGATATCAACGCATGGCCACCCCATAGACACTAAGCCTCATCCTGATCTTGAGGGTTCAGTTATTAAATGAAAGGACTGGTGGTTGAAACATCGACTCACTCAGTAATTATAAGGCATGGAAGGCCCGGCCGTGGGGAATGAACTGTAAATTGTAGTACCCCTATGGACATATTTTCCTGCAAACCCATGTCGATCTGAGCTCGCGTCTGATAGTGGGATACATGCAAAGTTCCACAGAAGACTGCTCGGACCCAATGCTTTGAATATAGTGATGGGATCACACTCTTGATAGTCGAGGACTGATTTGAGTATAAATAGATAGTTTTGATATTTTTTTAAGGTCATCAACTGGTTGAGAAGAGCTCCCTATTTTGTAATGTTTTGATGCCAAAACTGTTCTTTGGTTATGTACCAAATTTGATACTTTCATGTTAATAAAAGTCATCTTATTTTCATCTCTCTATAAAACATGTGCTAAAACACTCAGGCATGGAGGATCTAGTCGAGGGTTGATATGTTGTTGTAATGTAGGTTTGATTACAGTGGTATCATGACCAGTTTTAGTCAGCTCCCTTGTTATCTTTTTCCCTCTTACATTGAATGGTTCGGGCATGGAGGATCCAGTCGAGTTGTTGTAGTTTCATTGTGATGTAGGTTTGATCATTGTGTTGTTGTGACTGTGTTGTTTAGACATATTTCATTTTCCAAATCTTGAGCTGAAGAGTGATCTTGAGTCTGAGTTTTTCTTCTCCAACCTGCTTGAAATCCTAATGCTCATAGCAATCTTTTTCACCTTTCTTACTAAGTCTTCCTTCTGCTCACACTTAAGCTCAATTAAATGACTGAAGTTAATGTGGCCCTTACTTACCTGTGCATTTCGTGTCCAGATCTGTGTTGAAAATCATTTATATATTGAGTTTTGTCCATTGACCTCCAATCATATAAAACCAACATCCACCAAAAACTTTGATGGGTACTGGGCTTATCCTCCCACAATCTGAGGGCGACTCTCAATGCTAACAGACAGCTTGGTTGAAATCTATTGGTACTTTTACCATGAATGTTGGTAAAAAGTACATAGAATTATAACACCTTAACAATGAAATAATGTTGCGAGACATTAATTCAAAGAACCTTGCTCTATCATCTAATTCAAATCAAAATGAACAACAAAATTTCATAGAATTAATGGAAAATTTTTAAGGATTGAATAAAATTCTCATTAGCAAAGAGGAAGAAATTGTGCAAAATCAAACAAAATTGAGGAAGCAAGATATAAAAATTCATAAATTTCAACAATAAATTAAAGAGTTGCAACAACAAATTAGTAAAATAAAAAGCACTCATAAAAAGGAGTATGAAAATATCAATAAAGAACTATTGTCCAGAGATGAAGAAATTTCTCATTGGAGAAATCATAATAAAGGTCTACTTGTAGGTATGAAGAAATTGAAGAATAAGAGGAAGGCACAACAAGAAACCCAAACCATGGATAAGGGCAGTAGCACTGACTCGATCAACATGGAAAAACCTATTGTTCTTAACAATGAAGTTGTATCCTTAGAAGTGTTTACAGAATTCGATCTCAACAAATAATTATACAGTAAAGCAATATCCACAGATTTAGTTGAATTTTACATACAATCAATTGCCACTAATAAAGTCATAGGTCAGTCAAAGTATGTTGTCGAACCAATAAATACAAAGGATTCAAATATCATCATGATGAATCAAGTAAATGATAACAAGATTAAACCATACATTAATAAGGATACAATTCCTAGGCATCCAAAGATATATTAGCCCCAAAGTCAACAACGAAGAATATATCCAAAATCTTATCATCAGAGAGTGCCAGAAAAAGTACACCTTGGATGGATGGATTATTTTTCGATGCGAAAATATTGCTCAATACTTTGATTGTCATATCTCTTCATGTCTTCAATGTTTATATAGAAGTTAAAATTAAAGGATGTCATTCTATTAAAATCATTTATCATTCCTATGCTTTGAGGAGAAAACATTTTTAAGGGGGGGGGGCCTTGTAATATACCTAAAGTATATTACATTTATTATCATGTAATAATATGTTATAGGGTTTTTATCGTGTAAATGGGCATTATAATTTAAATGATAGTTCTATGATAAGTTATGACCTTTGCCAAGGACATGACTTATCATTCCCCATGTGTATTTATATACACGTATTGTATTTCATACGATGTTAAGAAAATATGTAAAATGGATGAAAAATAAAATATTATTTACTATGGATATATGAAATTATGTTATGCATTCATCATGTCCTCTTGAAGTGGACCACGAGATACACTTCAATCACAACATAACTGGTTGGAAACTAGGGAGCGAGGGAGCGATGGGGAAAGAAAGCAGCTATTGGTTAGAACCGACTTGAAATGTGCACATTCAATGCATAAGTCTCTCTCACGATCTTCAAAATTCTTTGCATACAATTCAATGTGCACATACAATGCATAACTCCACCCAAGGTTGTAGAAATAACTTGACTTGTTTCCCTCAAAGTTCAATTAAATGATTGTATACAATTGTTTAGTTTCATAGAGTTTTAAGAATCACAATTTCTCTTCTAAGTGGACATGTTTTGTTTGTTTGTCCATTTTTTGTTGTGACAGGTGACACTTTTTACAGTGCATTGTATTGGATGTATGTATTATCTATTGGTATAACAATACCATGACTGGAATAAAACATGGCAAGGTTTTGTTAGGCCTAACTTCAGAGAACATAGTACATGGGTCCGCTATATATGCTTTCTATATTGGTCAATACAACTTTAAATACTATGGATATGGATATCATAATTCTATTAATTCTATCGAGGTGGCTTTCATGATATTATATATACATTTCAATATGGGTCTCACAACTTACTTGATTGGGAATATGACAAATATAGTAGTTGAGGGTACAAGTGATACAATGCAATTTGTAAGTTTTGATGTATAGAAGTTTTTTTAAAATACATTGTTGAACAACAATATATGTGTGTAGAGAGAGTCAGTACAATTTTGGTTTAATGGTGTAGGGTTGTTTCATGTCCCTATCTATTGGTTTTATCCTTGTGGGTTATGTGGCTTCTTGTAGATGGGGCTAGGTGCAAGTGATGGGAGAATTTGGTAGAATAAATATTCCTAAGGATGACATCTCTGCCAAAGTTCTTTTCAACTTGGAAAATGTTGAATATTATTATGAGAGAGATGGATATATGTACATATTCTCCATGTTTGGAGAAAAGTGTTATGTGTTTGTAGCATAAATGGGAGGGTGAATATATGTTTATATTTATAGACACACATTATCTTAAGAATTTATACTCAACTATGAATATGCTAATTTTATCAGATATAATTGCAGAACCCCGAGAACTTATATTAAGGGTGTATAAGCTAATGGATTTTCCAGACAATTGGTTGGGGAGAATCCTAGATAAATGAAGGAGTTGATGAGAAATATTTATAGTTGCACATATGTCACTCTTAGGAGTTGGGAACCCGAAACCAACGTTTATCTTCTCCTATGAGCTTGGGAGATAGAATGAAACACTTCCATTTTGTTGGGAGCTATTACAAAACACATCCATTTTGTTGGGAGCTATTACAAAACACATCCATTTTGTTGGGATCCGGTACAAAACACTCTCCTTTTGTTGTGGGCTTCATTGGGAAATTGGGAGCTATCATGAAATGCTTCCTCTTTGTTGGGTGTTTTTTTGGGAGCTTGATTCGGTGCTCCTTTTTTATTCAGGTGCTTGTAGAAGCTCTTTGTCTATCTAAGAGCTTGCAGAAGCTCCTTGACAAGCAGGGATCTCTTACAAACTCCCAATCATGTAGGGCCTAATCATAATAAAAATGGTCAAAAATCAATTCAATCATTGTTGTTTCTCATGTTAGAAAATTGCCAAAAATAAAAAATCAATTGAATCTATCAATGATTCCATGTTTAAAATTTTAAAGGTTATATGAATTAAGAGCTCTCACCTCTCTTAACTATTTAGATATGTTCACACTCAAAATATAAGTTTTACTTAGTGAATAAACATGGATATGTATACACCAGTACTAAGATATTGAATACTTCTAATTCATGTTTTAAATGCTTATAGCTAGCTACATTATTCATCAAATTACATCTAATAACTTACCAAATTCTCAAATTAATAATGAAATCAAACTCAAATTACCAAATATTTGGAAGTTTGATGTTAGTTGAAACAATCCAATTCATTCACACCTGAAATAAGAAATGGTTACCGTCTAAAAAAATGTAGGGGTACCCAAGTACTACCCACTCTTTGGAGCAATATCAGAGATGGAGTTGAAACAAAAAGATAAAAGAAAGAATGAATCTTAGAGTTTATGAAATTGTTGGTGGTTTGTACGTCTATAGATATGCAAGTTGCATTAACAAATTCATATAGTGGAATGAAGTTGTAGGTCAAATTTACAAATCATACTATGGCACTAGATATATATAGTCTCACATAGTTTGTAAAGGGTTATTTTAATGTCACATAAACCCAATCTATGTATATCTAAACATGGACCTATGGGTGAGAGGAAATTTACAAGGATTGAACACATGACCACTTCTAGAGGCTTGAAAGTATAAAATATTTCAAGTTAAAGAAATTAATCAATTATGTTATATTTCAACTTTTGAAATTTCCTCTATTTTTATATTGTATCATTAGATTTAATTTTTCGATATTTTTGAACATATACTATTGTCGCTCTCAACTTGTCGTTTCTTGCATATCCGGGCAAAATATTTTAGCCATACTCGATACTCATACCCATGTACCCACGTGTTGGAGACTCATGCAACATATGGATTATTCTAAGTGCTACATGCAATTCATTCTTTATTATTAGCTGCATCTATTTCATTTATATTTCTCATTTTACTTTTGTTCTTTTACAAGAAAAAATTGTTAAACAAAATCATTTACAGCCTCATATGGATGGGATGTGTAATGCAATGTAACACTATTGTGGCATAGGTTGGTAAAAAAAGTTAAATAAAATATTAATAATAATAGTTGAGATAATATCTTAATTGCAAAACATGGTTGAGATATGTAAAACAAAGTGATCTTAATAAACGAGAAACAAATAAAAGTCGACCTATGTAATGTAAAAGTGAAAAAAATCTCACTGTAATAATAAAAAAGAGTACAAAAAAGACACAACATAAAATAAACTAGCATAAATCAATATCCATATCAACACAGTGGTAATAAGTATTATGCCTTAATTATTTTTAAAAGATATCCATGTTCTTCATGAAGTTGTTATTTTTCTCAACATTATTTAATATACTACCTAGTCATGGATAGGTCATCCAGATTGTTGGTGAAGCTATGCATTTTAATCAACATTACTTACTCAAAGTCAATTTTAAATACTATCTATGTTATTGACAAAGTTCTCTGTTTTCTTAACAATAATAATATATTTATATGTAATGTAAAAGTCTTTCATTGAATCCAAACAGTGTATACTTTATCTTTGATTTTGCAAAGATAACACTATTTACTAAATCCATTGCACTAACACAAAAAAAAATTCAGTGGGTACAAAAAATATTGACAAACTATTTATTAGATCCATTACTTTAATGTAAAAAAATTTAAGTCTTTAGAAGGATATTTACAAATGATTTTTCATTGTGTAAGCGATATATTTACAAGCAATGGTCCTTTATTTACCATATTCAAAAACAACATATACTAAATTATATTCAAAGATGGCAATATATCATATCTATCGCTTTATATCATTTGAAAGTAACATGGATAGATCTACGTCAAAAATATTATTTTAAAAGTGGATTTGTTTTTCTTCACCTTGTAGGTAAGATGCCAATTTTCTTTTATGTATTTCAAAAAAACGTTTGGATAACCTATGTTATATGACATATCTCATTCACAGGATGATTAAAACCACATATGCAAGGAGACTACAAAACCACCAAATTTTGACTGTAAAACCACCTAACTTATCCCTATACGACTAAAACCTTGACCTATCTTTGGTGACTTTGAAAAACCAACTAAGTTATCATACCCATTTGAAAAATTCACATCCATCAACCAAACCACCACATTTTTTATGATGTGTGTTTTCTCTACCTTTTTATGATGTGTGTTCAACAATTTCAAATCAAATTACTGTAGAATCTCTTGGTTCATTGGTGCAACGCCTTGTTAAATCCTCCCTTTGAGATGCGAGCTAATGATAGGCATAAATTAGTGGAGGTTTATTTTGGTTATTTTAGTTTGGTCTTAATAAGAAACCAAAGAAATATACTCCATGACTTAAATACCTATTTTTCCTCTAGGTTAAGTGATCTGTAGAGATATTAAAACCTTTACCATGTCCAATTATAAGAATCCCTCCACCCCAATCAAGTATTAAGTATAGCGTATTAAAGGGTTATTTTTTGCTAGTTTAGACTCTCTTTATAAATCAACTAACATCGATGCTTGGGACTGCAGAGTACGTACATGTGGGGAAAAAGGTTTTTGAGGGTGCAGTGATGACGGAGCAAATCTACTTCTTCGCTCCTCTATATCTATGAATATATGGTTTCCAATCCTAGGACCTGTGGGTTATGGGCCCACTCTATCTGCTCCTCAATTACATAATTCCTATCGAAATTTCACTTCCATTAAATAAATACACCGGTGCTATCAAACCCATGATTTCCACGGAGAATTTTTGTGCTTTCAACAGTCAACTAGATTTTCACACCTTGAACAACAATCAAGGTTTGATATTGATGTTCAAACTCAAGATTCAATCCAGTGTTGAATCTGCCATGTCACCACAATGCAAACACCATCAATGCGCATAGGTTCCAACGCTTATAGCACACACAATTACTAATATTAATTTTTGGATTCAAAATCCTATCCAAACATGACTACATTACTCTATATTCAATGCAGTGATGCTAGATCTCCCCACATTTCACAGAGAACTCGCTTTCCATCAACAATTTTCTTCACACAAAAATATAAACAAAAAATCAATGTTTTATTCATTATATTCCACACACAATAATAATCCTCACTCAATCATTCATGAGGTTGTAATTACAATATAATATGGTGCCATGGAGGGCCTGATATTGACAGAAATTGGTCAACCAATACATCAACAATCTTAGATTTTAAAGAAAATTACAATAGCGTGGATCATGTGAGATCCACGATTTTTTCCACACAACCAATTAACCATCCCCTTGAGGATCTTGATTTCATCATTAAACAAATATTTGGTGCCAACAAAGTAACAAACCACATCCTTTGCCAATGTTTTCTCCTTCTGGAAGCTCATTTTTTTGATATCTTGAAAGGTGGGTCGATTCTCTTGCATCATTCAGTTTCATGGACAAGTAAGAACCTACAACACCTTTGCATTGGCTGACTAAGGGTATCAAGTAAGAACCATTTTCTCTTTTATGGTTAGCCACAATATTCTTTCTAACTTCATGTGATATGAGCTACTCAATCCTTAATTATGGCTGAATACTTGGAATCCTCTTTCCAAGAACTTTCCCATGACTGCTTCCTTGCTCAATTCTGTGTCCTCAGAAGAAATTTGTTGATGTGGGACCTCCCGTCCTTAAACCCTTCTATGCAGTCTTTTGTTGTAACGACATTGTAAACCAAAATCGGGGTGTGAAGGATCGTCTTAGCTCTCATATTCGATCACTAACATGATCAAATATCCGCATAACCACAATTTTAATACAGAGGCATTGAACCTAGATCTTCTTGTATGCCCAAAGGACCTATAACTCTGACCCAAGTGATCAAGGCTATGACCTCTCTCAATTATTCAGGCACCGACCTCCTATCGAGGATCGATGATCATGCTTGAACCAGCGTGGATATATATGATCAGGGACAATTGTGGAGTCCCAACTAGCACGACATTTATCTCCTTTCCCGAGTTCCGCAATCGAAATTGCTCGCCTACAGTGGAATCAATGCCAACCATTGATCATGCTGAATCTACAGATCAATGGTCTGGGAGGATTGCAGAGGTGAAACTCGCACATATGTTATTTATTCCCCTAATCTCCGCAACTTCTCTCCACCATATATCTTACTTGTGACGATCCGATAGTCAAGACATAATCGAATTTTGATCCAATGGTCCCCCTCTGCAACTCCCAGATCTAACGGTTGTTGTGGATTTTTGTTGAATTCATGCTTAGATGGTCATGATCTATTCTTTCCTTAGATCGATGGCTCATGTAGCTTATGTTGGAACACATATATATTTCTAAACTTTAAGTAGATTTCATTCTCGTTTAAATAAAAACAACGTGTGCTTGATTTTCACCATTGATGGAGTCTTCCATTCAATCAAGCGATCTTAATCTCTTAAAAGTTATGGAGCCACCTACTCTTTAAAGAGTCAATTCACTAAAGAATACTTCAAAGTTTTGAGTTTTGGATTTTCATACTTCAAGCATTCTAACATGCCTCACCTTCAAAGTCCCGATATGTGAAAAGCATTCGATCCTAGTCACCATATACACGTATACCTCCCTAAGTTTTAACATGTCACTAGAGGAAGCGGTCCTTCAAGAAAATGATAGAAGATCTAACTTGTAAATATACAAAATGCGAAGTCCCTAAATTTTAAACCTTGGTTAATTAAAATAATCTCAACTAAGGGTAATTAATAGCTTTGCACACTCGGAGTTCAGGTATTCACCATCCATAACATTCTAAATTCACGAAACCCGAACTCTTGAAAAGTCTTAAGAATTAAACAAAGCTAACTAAGGATTAAAGACGATTAACAAGTAATTAATCACTTCATAGTTTTGAGCATCACGAATCATATATCAAGATGTTATCAGATACCCCAAGGTCCGAAGGTCTGAAAAGAGTTAAGGTTAAACATGATTAGTTAATAGGTTAAACATCATTTATTTCATGTTAAGTTTTCATTGAATCATCGTTTGGATAAATTCAAATTTTCATCTATGATTTTCCCGATCACGAACCACCAGCCATTAATGGCATTAATATCCAATCTAGGGAAAACAATTTAAAATAAGATACCAGATCATCGCCCAAATATTTTCATTAAGATAAATAAACACATTGTCAGTGAAGGTATACACAAATTGATGCACTTAAGGTGAAGAATATATTTCATTCTGAATTCCATTTGCATTTTTCATAGAGCAAGCTTAGCGAGATAATAAGTTTTGTGCATTTTCTGTGACAGGTAACACAGTGCTGAGTTTACTACTATCATGGCTCCGTGAAAAATGGTTAAAGGGATGGGTGAGAGCTTGAGCCAAAACACATATGTCCTCTCAGACACATCATCGAGAGTTGTGGAGACCATAAAAACCTAGATTCAAGTATGTGATATCCTACAATATGAACTCGACAACTATCCAGAAGATTCAGATAATGAGGGGATCAAAACTCAGGAAACGAAGCTCAAATACGTAGCTCAATCAGAGCTGCATAAGATAGGCACGCAACTGAGGCTCATGTTGTATAATGACATGATAGGATGGGCCTTGGAGAATGTTGACGTCACAACCAGGACCATATACAATTCACAGAAATATGTTGTTGGATCTTTCTTCCTAGAACATATACATGTGATGTACAAATTGTCCCCGACATTCAAACACAATTATAATATTGTTTTCTTAAATGAGTTGGATAAAAAAGAGTGACCAGAAGGTGTAAATAATTACCCTGACTTGATTAAATATCTGTGGGAACGCCTCGAGAAATTCAGAGCAAACACCCATAGAATATACGCCACTGCATCATTAGACTCTCATATGATGTATGTGGCCATGATGCTCTGTAGAATTTTTGGGAGGGAAAACTTTTCCCACTTTCTGTTATCATGAGTATCGATCATGCATGAAGTTGCAAAGGGTTTTTGATTCAATTGGGCCAAGATGTTATCAGACATTTTGGCCAAGGAAATCACCAAATATAAGACCTTGAAAGACAAAGGACGACCTGCCCTATTTTACATGTCGGCATACCTTATGGATGTCATTTGTTTTATGACAACTTTTCCTTTGATGGGTTGGAGATAGACTCTGACCTGTGCCGAACCAATACATCTTTATCATTCGAAGCTATGGGAAGATAAAGTGAAATATTTCTTCTATGAAATATGTAATTATGTGGTGGTGTCGATGCATGTTTCTATATATGGGTGCCCACCTCCAAAAATCTCTAAAAAAATAGTGTCCAACCTGGGGAAGATAATGGATTGGTATATTGAAGAGAATTTTTCTTATATCAGGGTTTTTGGTTGTTCGGTTCCTCCACATGCCTTGCCATAGTTCTACCAGACTGATTGGTGTGTTGTGAAGTAGCGCATCAGACTGTGCTTGGGGGAATCAACATGGAACTAAAGGCAGTGAAGAAAAAGGTATGGCCTACTTTTCCCTTGCATATTAACATGTTCTCACTGTTAGATTTCGACCATTTGAAAGTAGAGGCCGTAACCCTGGAGGAAATCAAACTTATCGATATAGAATTCAAGGAACATGATCCTCAAAAGATCGTAGGAAATCACATGTCCCTTTACAATTTGAAAAGATACGAGCATGAATATTCTCCCTAGGATGATATATTTCGAGGAGAAAGATCCTATCAGGAAGTTTTGAGCTAATTCTAAGCTCTGGCTCCAGATAAGTTGGTCGAATTATATAATTTCCAAAGGCGCCGAAGAAATGGCCTTCCTAAAGTCTTGTAGGGAGAAACCCCAACACCTCCAACTGCATAGAAAATTGAGGTCCAGATCTAAGAAACAAGGAGCTCCAGTGGACATGATGCTCAAGAAAATTTGGAAGAGACTGAGAGGTTTTGACTCAGAAAGGAGACACCACATTGACAAATCCACCAAGTGATCAAGCTAAAGCTCAGACTGAGGCCCTAATAAAAAAGGGAGAAGAAAAGCCACTGTCCACAAAAGGAAAATCGGCTACCAACATAGTCAGGAAACAACCATCCACAGTGATAGGTAGCCTTGTTTAATATATCAAACCCTTATAGTTCAGTAGAGGTAACCCAAGCATCGAAGTAGTATTCATAGAATATCTTACACTTATTTTAGTTGAAGAGATGCCCCCTTCTGACTTCGTCTTCAACAAAAAATGGATGGGTGTGGTAAAATGAGAAACACAACAAAAAAAGGGTGCAATTGTCAAGAGACACAAGGTGCTATTTTATGGACATGCTTTAGAAGAGGTAGACTTCGCTATAGAGGTGGCAGGTTCGCTGGGATCTTTTGAAACAACAAACTAGTATTCAATTGGGAATCTGAAAGAAAAATTGAAGTAGAAGGATCTTCTAGTGATCCAATTGAAAAATCAAGTCAAGACTGTGGAACAAAATGTTAGGAGTGATATGAATAAGAATTTTGAGTAGATTAGAGCTTGTGAAAGATAGGAAATTCAACAACTCAAATTCAGTCTCGACAAAATGCATAATAATGCACTGGCAAGTAGAGAATGGGCCAGTCAATAGGGAGAGTTGGTAAAACGACTACAGGCCAAAATAAACTTAACTAAAAACAATACTATAGATATGGCATTTTTCCAAGCTTAGGCACTGGAGGTGCACGAAAAACTAGAATCAACACAGCAAATCCTTTTTACTAAGGTAGAAGTTGTCCAATACCATTTTCAGATGGTAGACCAATCCTTAAATAACATTTTCTTAAAGGAGAGAGAGGTCATCGTTGCTCGAGCTACTTTTCAGGAGGCAATTGTGTCATCAGCAAAAGAGGAAGGAGCCATGGTCTCTATATTGTCTCTTTCAGAGAAAACTAGAGGCGATATAATATTGAAGACCTGGGAGGCTAACATAGTTGAAAGTAAAATATTATCTAAGGAAGTGAAGAAAGCTTCTAAAGAAGCATTCCATTCACTCGACAAAGAGTCATTAGGCCTTGAAGAAGATAATATCTCTGAGATCCTAGGGCAAGTTGACATAGCAAAAAATAAACTTGATTTCAGGACAAACATGGAAGAGGCTCGGGCTAAAATCTTGCAGTTGAAACAAATTGATATTACCCAGATTCATAAATGGATAGTTGGTCCTAGTCTGCAACTACAGTCTACATATTCATAAGGAAGGAGAATGGAAGATAGGTTTCCTCACTTAGAAAAGAAGTTGTATACTTTTGAGGTGAACTATACAATTAAGCCTTCCAGATTGGTGGTGTAGTTCATAGGCATATGTGTGCAATGTGTCGAGCAGAGGAAAGCTAGCATGTCTAGGAACAAATGAAATGACGTGGGCATATCATGTACTCAGATCATGATTAGAGACCATATTTTTCTGATCTAGATAACAAGAAGGAGAAATGTCTCTGCAAGCGTGGCGAAGAGACAAAGGAGATGCAAGCGAATCGTTTCAAATTTCACATATTGTAATATTTACTGTTTTAGAAATAAGAAGAATTCCAACCTCTGATGGTTGAGAACATTTTTTGTATAAATACATATTTCAAAAACTTAACACAGGTTTCTTCTTGCTGTATTGTAACTAAGAAAACCCATCCTTTTGTGAGTATTGATACAAGTGCAGCTAGGGATTCCAAATTTTGTGCAGTTTGAGTTATGTGCTTTTTTTGTATTCCATATCTCTAGTTTTCTTTATGTCACTCCTTGGTAAGTGAGTGTTTACAATTTAGTATAACATCTACTGTAATCACATTTTATCAGTTATTTTATAAGAAAAGAGTTTTTCCTCTTTATTCACTATAAGTAAATACAAGACCTGGATGCTACTTGGATCACTGTATCTTATATCCTTTCAAGGGTGCATTCTACATTTTCTTCTACTATGAACAAGGCAAGATTCATCTATCATTGATGCCTCATTTTGTTTAATAGTTTTGTAAGTTTCTCTTGCATCACTTGATTCTATTACTCGACTCAGATGACGAAACACAACCTCTATCATGTTCATTTATTAATTTCATTTAAGGTTTAATTCTCATATAATTAACGAAAGAAAATGAACATTTTAAAACATTCCCTAAATTCTTCATGCCTTGACATTACTCTTTGAGCCTTAAGTGTAATATTAGGAAAAAAATCTTTTTGGAGTCATTGGCAAGGATGGAGAAACAAAGTTAGTTTTCCTTGGGAGAACGACATGGTAATTTTATCTCTTTGATAGTGAACAAATATTGAATACATTTATAAGGATAAATTTTATCGTTCACTTGGAGACTCTACTATAGGTAAACTGGCATTCGGTAGAAAGAATACCAGGAAGAACCCAGATGATCAACAAACTACGCCTGTATCCGATCCTGAAAAGATATTAAAACCAAGGGGATACCTCAAGTAGACTACTGCATCCACAAATAAGGTTTACCAACCCAAAACTGTGAAAACTGATTCTAAGGTCCCACTTGAACAGTCAACCTTGAAAGAAGGTTATATGAAAATCCACTTCGGGGATACATCAACTTAGAAGCTTGCAGCTGAAAACTTAAACCTCGAGCTAGTTCTACCCGAGATTAAAGCCGAGATCAATTCGACTTTCCCCTTGACTGGTAAAGGTAAAAGACCCCTTTTGATACCCAATTTTATTGATATTTCGATGGTCCTCGAAGTAAAGGTTTTAGCTCTTGAAAACTCTGAGGACTATATCTCTTACCCTAATTCAACTCCTGTTGGTTCTCCTGTTTATGTATCTTGTAAATCCAAAGAATCTAGTCCTCATTTCCCTTTTCCCCCCTTTTCAGGTTTTTTGTCTCCTAACGGTCAATTTATAGAACCTCCTTCACTTCATCCTAAGGCAGTAGAAAGGTCCCTAGAAGTTTACAAAAACCCTCTCTTTAACTCCTGAAGTTCATCCCCTCGACATCAAATGGTTGTTGTGGGAGGAGGTGGTGCTGGAGGCGGTGCTGGAGGAGGAGGCGGTCAAGGACCACCACCTCCGCCCCCTAGTATTTTTACCAAAGTGGTGGCCAGATACACTCCTTTATTTATTCCCCCCATCCTTCATGATTTACCAAAACATTATATGAAGAACTTACCAAAATTCACAAGAGAAGGAGATTTAACTGCCACAGAGCACATCAATTTTTTTGACCAATTCGCTGATATCCTCGGCATTGAGCATGAGGATGTTTATTCAAGACTTCTGGTACAAAATTTTGAAGGCTAGGTAAGAATCTAGTTTTGAGGGCTTCAGGTAGGTTCTATAGCATCTTATGACGTGTTAGAAAATGCCTTTTTAAGGTAGTGGGGAGAGAAGAAAAATCACTTGTATTATTTGATGGAGTTTGGCTCTCTGAGGAAAAATACTTCTGAGTCAGTTCTAGAATTCACCCATAGGTTTAATAAACTCTATCATAAAATCCCAACATATTTCAAACCCTCTCAACCCACAACTAAGGTGACTTTCGCAGGGGCTTTGGAGCCCAACTTTGCCTTACTCTTGAGGGAGAGGATATCGACTGATCTCACCAAAATGCAAGACAATTCCAATGAAATTGAATAGAACATGATGGCATCAAGTAAACTAAAGGCGAAGGTCAAAATGGGAACCAAAGAAACCAAACTCTTTAGGGAACAAGCTAGAACTTATGGATCTGGGAAGTTCGTAGAGGACAAAATGGATGACATGGCTAAAATAATTAAAGAATTATCAAAAAAAATCTCCAAAATGGAATTAGAATAGGCTAAACCTGATCCTTTTGCTAGGAGAGATTCCAAAAGGAATCCCAATCCCCCATTCCAGCAGATACCAGTAAAAAATGAAGATAAAAAAATCAAAGCTCCTTTCAAAACAGAAACTTTATGCAAGGCGATGATGTACAATACTTTGAGGGGTTAGATTAATATATTGACAACCTCAGTGATAACGATCAAGAACCTCGCCTAACCAAACAATATTACTAAAGGTATTTCGATCAAGAAACATTGTTTGGAAACGAGGTAAGTATAAATAATATGGGAGAATATGATTATCAAGGAATCGTCGACTCTATAATGGTCAAGCTTCAACAAAAATATAATTTAAGGCCTAGAGATAAAAATTCTACAACTGCTCCACCAAGGATTATCTTGTCGAGAAATAAAACAATTGAGGCAACTCAAACATCCATTGAAACGCAAGCTTCCAAGACAAAGATAGTTGAAACACAAGATGCCAAGACAAAAACAGCTGAAACACAAGATGCCAAGACAAAAACAGTTGAAACACAAGTTGCCAAAACAAAGACAGTCGAAACCAAGGCAATGCAAACCAATAGACAATAAAAAATAGAAACAAAGATCCCCACCAAAGAGGCCGAAAAGACAATTGGAAGTTTCAATATGGAAAATGAAATTAATAAAATCAAAATTCATGTGCCCCTGGTTGAATTAGCAAAAAATCTGATGTATAGAAAACAAATTGCCAAAATAATAAATTTCTCAGATACTGAAAGTCATGAAGATACTATTAATTTAGAAGATTATAGACCTACTATAATGTTTGTTCCACATATCGAAAATTCTAAATATCATGTTGCTCCTTTTTATATTACATTGAATGTGCATAATCACCTACTCCATAACTCTATCTTGGATTCTAGAGCCTCCTATAACTTAATGCCCAAATTTATTATGGAAAAACTGGGCCTCGAGGTTACCATACCATACCGAGATATGTATTATTTTGATTCAAGAAATCTTAAATGTCTTGGTATGATAAAATATTTGGTAGTTAATCTTGCATAGATCCTTCTGAAGAGTATTCTCATGGATTTATTCATTGTTGATGTTCCTGCGAAATATGGCATGTTGTTATCCAGGTCTTGGGGTGCCAAAATTGGAGGATCTATTCAATTAGACATGATGTATGCTACAATCCCGATCTTCGGTGGATAGTTCACCCATCTATACAAAGAGACAAGATTGGCATATACTGTAAGCGACCCACAGAACCCAAATAATTATCCGGTTTATGTCACAGATAAAGATTTAGGAAACTGTATATTATCCATTGATGATGGTTTTGATGAATGTACAGAAGAAAATAGTATAGAAGAAAATGATTCAGAAAAAGAAAACAAAAAAAATCAAAAAAGAAAACAAAAATGTAAATAACATAGGGGTCTGGAAAATGTTTTTGATGGTTCTTCGTCTTGGGAAGGAGCCAGAGCTTGAGTGATTTTTGTGGCACCCAGAGATGAATTCATAATTCCTTTCTCTTACAGGTTACATTCATACATTGACTATACCAATAACGTATGAAAATATGAAGCTCTGACATTAGGATTAGAGACTGGCCGAAAGCTGAAAATTCAAAATCTAATAGTTTACGACGATACATAATTAATTATAAAAAATATAAGGCCACAGTATCAATCCAAACATCCAAGGATAAGGTTGTACAAGAACTATGCCTAGGATTTGATCGAAAACACTTTCTCATTGTTCAATATTCATCATATTCCTAGGGCAGAAAATCAACAAGCTGACTCCCTAGCAAAAGTGACTGCTACTTTTATGCCACCTACAATATTGAAGCTAAAATACCACATAGAAATGAGGCACAGGCCTTCAATACCAAATAATATCCAACACTGGCCGGTTTTTGAAGATGATGAACATATCAAATAGTTTTTAGAAATGGTGGATGAATTTTCCGAAACACACATCAACCAGGAAAATCAAAATGACCCTAATTGGATCATGCAAGAAGACAAAGATCCTCAGAAGTTCCAAGCTAAGATCGCTAACCACTACATTTTGGTGTTAAAAAACAATCAAATTCCTAAGGATCTAATTCTATTAGAGAGATTATTTGATAAGGACGATATACCTCTAAAGTCTACCTTGCAACCTCATGCCGAAGAGGTTGAAGATTGTGACATAAGGCACTAAGGAAAACCCCAAACTGGTCAAAATTTATAAATACCTTCCACCCAAAATGAAAAGTAAATATGTTGAACTACTCAAACAATACAAAGATGTCTTCACCTGGTCTTACAACAAACTGAAAACTTATGATACCACTCTTATCGAGCATAAAATCCCTTTGAAACCGGGCATCAAACCTTTCAGGAAAAATCTCAGACAGATAAATTCGATACTCCTGCTTGGAATAGAAAGAGAGGTAAAAAAACTCTTGGATGAAAAAATTATTGTTCCACTCAGATATTTTGAGTGGGTAGCTAATTTAGTTCCAGTTTGAAAAAAGAACGGCAAAATCAGACTCTGCGTGGATTTCAGGAACCTAAACAGATCATCTCTTAAAGACAATTATCCTCTCCCTAAAATGGATCACGTTATGGAAAATATGGTTAGGGATAACCAAATGTCATTGATCAATGGATTCTCAGGTTACAATCAAATTGCGGTCCACGAAGATGACAAAGAGAAAAATGCATTTAACACTCCATGGGGTACTTTCATGTATGAAAAAATGCCATTCGGACTGATGAACACATGGGCCACTTTCCAACAATCAATGGGCATATCCTTTGTCAGCGAAAGAGATAAGTTTTTCATTATCTATCTGGATGATTTAACTGTTTTTTCTAACTCTGATGCAGAGCACTTGGTACACCTCAAACAAAAGTTCGAGAAATGTCAGAAATTCGGTTTGTCCCTAAATCCCAAGAAATCTCATTTTGCAATGCAGGAAGGTAAACTCTTGGTTCATATAGTATCTAAGGAAGGAATCAAAATTGATCCAAAAAGGATTGAAGCCATAGATACAATAAATATTCCTAGAAACAGAAACGAAATTCAGTCTTTTTTAGGAAAAATAAATTTTGTAAGAATATTCATTCCAAATTTTGTTGAAATTGTTAAATTGATTACATATATTCTAAAAAGGGACAATGAGGTCAAACAAACGACCGAGACCAAATCATATTTCTAACGCATCAAGAAAACGATAAGAGAAGCATCGGTGCTAGCCAGCCTAGAATATGCGAAAGAGTTCTTGATTTTTTCATTTTCCTCTGAACATACTATCGCAGTCGTTCTCTTACAGAAGAACGATGAAGGTTTCAAGTAGCCAATAACATTTTTTAGTAAAATCCTCAGAGACACTGAGTTGAAATATGACATACTGGAAAAACAGGCATATGCTATGGTGAAAGCGCTCAAATCTTTCAGAACCTACGTGTTGCATTCCAAGATAATTTCCTACGTACTAACCAGCTTTGTTAAAGACATATTGGTGCAACCAGATAGTGACGGAAGGAGGGGTCAATGGCTAGCCAAGATTCAGGAACTTGATCTTGAGGTAAAACTGACTAAGCTCGTCAAAGGTCAAGTTTTGGCTAAGCTATTAGCTTAATCAAATTTCATAGCACTCGGAATAAATCATTTGCAAGCTTACGAAGAACTTCTAGATATAGAAGAATTTGATGTGGAGACTCCTAAAACTCAGATTCAAGAAAACTTCTCCTCCTCAGCTTGGTATAGCGACATAGTTTCATATCTCCTGAATCTTCAGTGCCCAAGTGATATGACTCCTTCTAAAGAGATAACATTAAAGATACACGTGGTAAAATATTGCATAATTGACAACCAATTGTATTGGAAGGATCCCCTAGGTTTTTTACTAATATGCCTAATAGAATCTGAAACAGAGAATGTTATAAATGAGTTTCATGAAGGGTTGTGTGGATGACACCATGCCTGGAGGGAAACAACCTATAAAATCTTGAGAGTTGGGTATTCTTGGCCGAATTTATTTACAGACATGAGTACTAAATTCAAAGCCTATAACTCCTGTCAGCTATTCTCAGGCAAACAAAATCTTCCCACACTACCCTTGATTCTAGTCAAAACAGAATCTTTGTTTCAACAATGGTGTCTCGATTTGATCGGGGAAATCCATCTGCATTCAAGTGCACAACATAAATGGATCTTAACGGCCATAGAATATTTCACTAAATGGGTAGAATCCATTTTGACACGAAATGCTATAGACTCAGTAGTGATCAATTTCTTAGAAGAAAACATTTTATCTATATTTGGTTGTCCTCGAAAGATAGTTATTGATAATTCTCAAGCCTTCAAATCCATGACGATGGTCATCTTTTGTCAGAAGTACAATATTGTACTAGGACATTCCATAGACTACTATCCTCAGGGAAACAGATTAGTTGAATCATCAAATAAGATATTGATCACTATAATTAAAAAGGTGTTGAATGAGAATAAGAAATCTTGGCATGTTCACTTGAAATACGCTTTGTGGGAAAATCGAATCGACACTAAGAAATCAATCACAATGTTTCCTTTCCAAATGGTGTACAGTACTGATGTAGTCCTCCCCATAAATATCGCTCTGCCTGTAATGAAGCTTTGGAAAGACTCGAAGGAGGAGCCTAACAATGTTACCAGAAGAATAAACCAATTAATTGAGGTACAAAAAAACAAAGTTGAAGTGGATGAGAAACTTCAGAAATATCAAGAAAACATGAAATATTTGTTTGATAAAAAAGCCAAAGATAGGGAATTCCTTCCTGAAGACCTAGTTTTGAAATGGGATGCTAG
Source organism: Picea glauca (assembly GCA_000966675.3). Taxonomy (NCBI): domain Eukaryota; kingdom Viridiplantae; phylum Streptophyta; class Pinopsida; order Pinales; family Pinaceae; genus Picea; species Picea glauca. The sequence continues at coordinate 392,347 of JZKD02S2050275.1, read as the reverse complement.
GAAAGAGGACATTGGAAAGCATGGCAATTTCGATCACATCTAGTGTTAAACCCTAATATTGGCTCATTACCCCTTAATTGGGGCATATTAGATTAGTAATGCTATTTTATTTATGTCGGCTTTGGGCCATTAGTTGTAATTTAGATTAGTAATGTTATTTTATTTATGTCGGCTTTAGGCCATTATCTGTAATTATACCTCCTAGTTTCCTATATATACCAAGGATACATTTTCATTTTGAATCATCTGGTACTTGAACATTTAAGTGGGGTAAAAGGAGGTTTCCCCCTCAAAGAGGCTTATTATCTGAAATTATCTCTTTTTCAAGGCGTTGAGTACTT
>JZKD02S2050275.1:377335-387716 GCA_000966675.3 Picea glauca | reverse complement strand
AAAAGGAGGTTGCCCCCTCGAAGAGGCTTATTATCTGAAATTATCTCTTTTTCAAGGCATTGAGTACTTTTCCTGAGGTTTTTATATGCTATATTGATGTTTGGTTCTTAACATCTAGTGTGGGCCCTTCAATATCGTGGCTTCCAAGGGAAATAACTCATTCTTATTAGAAAACCTATGGGAAAATCCTTAACACCCCTATCAACAGGCGTTACCTCAAGAACTTCATGCAATAATCAGTTTCCAAAATCTCATTGTACATACCCGTTTGATTTTTGTGTTTTGATTTGCAATTTTTTGTGTCTTTGGTAAGTTTTTACTTTCACTATAAATACGGCCAGGTTTGTTGATTTTATAAAAACAGAAATTTGAAAAAAAAAATAATACCTACCATTTCTTTTTCAGAAGTTTCTAACATTTCTCATGTTTATTTTTATGCAGAAGGCTTGTTGATAATTGAGAGATAAGGATGTATCTGAATCTAAAGCTCACTTTTCAAGATATTAGCTTTCTCTCAAAATAGGTGATAAATAAATAGTTTACTTGGTTGAAAATATAAAGAGAATCTGAGGTATGAGCTTCTGCCCTACTGACCCAAGTTAAATTTTAAGGGGATATCACTAAGTATGAAAGAAGTATCATCCATACAAATACTATCACCTGATCAACAACCAAGTAAATATAAGAATTACAGCCTAATCCTAAAAGTTTCCTCTGAGTTTAGATAAAATTAAAATAAAAAATAAAAAGACCTTAAAGAAAATACGAGAATCAATGAATAATCTTGTGTGAGATTAACCTCGTTTGCAACAGAACTTTTGAATATTATTTATGTTTTATTCTTCCCATCCTAAGAGATTTATTTTCCTACGATTCGCAATACCTCTCCCTGGTCTTCATAAAGAGAAAGGATTTTGCCTTAACTCGAAAAACTCAAAAACATGTCTTCAATAATGTTAGGCGAAAATTTATACATCCCTTTCAAATTAACTAAAAGACAGTATGTCTAAGCTAATCCTAATAACTTTAGCTCTCTTATCTGTTTATAACTGACTAGTTCGCTCAAGGTTGATCCCTAAAATTTAAAATCCCCTGTAAAACCTTCTCAATAGGTGATGTATTGAAGATTGAAATAAAATTAGTTTCAGAGTATACTAAAACTTATGACAGACCTTTCCTTGAAACAGATATCACCCCTTGTGTGTTATATACAGATTGATTGCCCCCACTTCATGTATTAAAATATAAGATGGATGGTGAAACGAAATTCATGAAATGATTGCCCCCATCTAGTCCAAGGCAAATGGTGATTTTTTTTTTTGAGAAATCAATTGCTCCCATTTTGTCCAAAAATAAATGATGAAAGGAAGCTCATTAAATGATTTCCCTCATCTCAGCATTTAAATGAAAAATTGCTAAATTGAAGTGGTGAAAGGAAATCCAATGGGAAAAATAGATAACTTCACCAGGGTACTGAACATGCTCGTTGGCAGTGAAGCAATGTCTATGATATATGTATGGTTTTCATACAAATCTACATGATATACTCTGACATCAAATTATTTTTTAGTAATACTTACATTTTGAACCAACGAGGGATCCCCCTAAGAAATTATGTTACATACACTTAGCCTTGATGAGAACGAAATCGATCAAAACTTGATATTTCAACTAAAGTTACTTTGATTATCTTAAGCAAATCCGAATAGAGTTTTAAGAAAAAGGAATTTCAATTAGTCTAATTGAAGGTCAATGATTTGATGTGTTTTAAAGGTTTTCTAAGTTTTGGTTAAAACTCTTTTCTCATAATGATCCTTTTTCCGAATGTGTTTCACAGAAATGCAATAATGACTCCAGTTACCCAATAAAGGCACTTGGTCTACTGTTCTTCGATGTCTTGCAGGGAGACATGATCCCTAGATGGAGCCTATGTTGGAACACATATATATTTCTAAACTTTAAACTTTAAGTAGATTTCATTCTCGTTTAAATAAAAACAACGCATGCTTGATTCTCACCATTGATGAATTCTTTCATTCAATCAAATGATCCTAATCTCTTAAAAGTTATGGAGCCTCCTACTCTTTAAAGAGTCAATTCACTAAAGAATACTTCGGAGTTTCAAGTTTCAGAGTTTCATACTTCAAGCGTTCTAACATGCCTCACCTTCGATGTCTCAATACGCAAAAAATGTTCGATCCTAGTCACCATATACACATATACCTCCCTAAGTTTTAACACTTCACTACAAGAAGCGGCCCTTTGGGAAAATGACAAAAGATCTAACTTGTAAATCTATAAAACACGAAGTCCCAAAATTGTAAACCTTGGTTAATTAAACTAATCTCAATTAAGGGTAATTAATAGATTCACAAACTCGGAGTTCAGGTATTCACCATCCATCGCATTCTAAATTAATGAAACCCAAACTCTCGAAATGTCTTAAGCATTAAACAAAGTTAATTAAGGATTACATATGATTAACGAGTAATTAATCACTTCATAGTTTCGAACATCGGGAATCATATATCAAGTTGTTATCGGATACCCCGAGGTCCCAAGGTACGAAAAGAGTTAAGGTTAAACATGATTAATTAATAGCTTAAACATCATTTATCTCATGTTAAGTTTTCATTGAATCATCGTTCAGATAAATTCAAATTTTCATCTATGCTTTTCCTGATCACGAACCACTAGCCATTAATGGAATTAATAGCCGATCTAGGGAAAATGATTTCAAATAAGATCCCGCATCATTGCCCAAATATTTTCATTAAGGTAAGTAAACACATTGTCAGTGAAGGTATACGAAAATTGATGCACTTAAGGTGAAGAAGATATTTCATTTTGAATTCCATTCACATTTTTCACAGAGCAAGCTTAGCGAGATAATAATTTTTGTGCATTTTCTGTGACAAGTAACATAGTGTTGAGTTTACTACTATCATGGCTCTGCAAAAAATGGTTAAAGAGACGGGTGAGAGCTTGATCCAAAACACAGATGTCCTCTCAGACACATCGCCAAGACTTGTGGAGACAATAAAAACCTAGATGCAAGTATGCAATATCCTACAATATGAACTCGACAACTGTCTAGAAGAGTCAGATAATGAGGGGATCGAAACTCAGGCAATGAAGCTCAAATACGTAGCTCAATCAGAGCTACATAAGATAGCCATGCAATCGAGGCTCATTCCATATAACGATATGATAGGTTGGGCCCTGGAGAATGTTGACGTCGCAACCAAGACCATCTACAATTCACATAAAGTTGTTGTTGGATCTTTTCGCCCAGAACATATACAGGTGATGTACAAAACGGTTATAATATCGATTTGTTAAAGGAGTTCGATAAATAAGAGTTCCCAGAAGGTGTAAATAATTACCTTGATTTGATCAAAGATTGGTGGGCATGCCCTCAGAAATTCAGAGCAGACACCCATGGCATATACGCCATTGCATCGTTACACTCTCATATGATGTATGTGGCCATGATGCTCTATAGAATTTTTGGGAGGGAAAACTCTGCCCACTTCCTGTTATCATGGGTACTGATCATGCACAAAGTTGCAGAAGGTTTTTCATTCAATTGGGCTAATATATTATCAGACAGTTTGGCCAAGGAAATCATCGAATATCAGACATTGAAAGCCAAAGGATGACCTGCCCTGTTTTACATGTTGGCATACCTTATGGATGTCGTTTGTTTTATGACACCTTTTCCTTTGATAGGCTAGAGTTGGACTCTGACCAGTGTTGAACCAATACATCTTTATCATTTGAAGCTACGAGAAGATAAAGCGAAAGATTTTTTCTATGAAATATGCAATTATGTGGTGTTGTCGATGCATGTTTCTATATATGGGTGTCCACCTCCCAGTATCTCTGAAAAAATAGTGTCCAACCTGGGGAATATAGAAGATTGGTATATTGAAGATCATTTTTCTTATATTAGGGTTTTTGGTTGTTCAGTTCCTTTGCATGCCTTGCCAGATTTTCTACTAGAGCGATTGGTGTGTCGTGAAGTAGCGCATCAGACTGTGCTTGGGGGAATCAGCAAGGAACTGAAGGCAATGAAGAAAAAGTTATGGCCCACTTTTCCCTTGCGATTGGCATGTTTTCACTGTTAGATTTTGTCCATTTGAAAGTAGAGGCCACATTCCTGAAGGAAATCAAACTTGTCAATATAGAATTCAAGAAACACGATCCTCAAAAGATCATAGGAAATCACATGGCCCTCTACAATTTGAAAATATATGAGCATGAATATTCTCCCCAGGATGATATATTCCGAGGAGCAAGATCCTATCAGGAATTTTTGAGCCGAGTTCAAGCTCTAGCTCCAAATAAGTTGGTCAAATTATATAATTTCCAAAGGCACCGAAGAAATGGCCTTCCTAAAGTCTTGCAAGGAGAAACCCCAACACCTCGAGCTGCACAAAAAATTGAGGTCCAGAGATTAGAAACAAGGAGCTCCAGTGGACAAGATGCTCAAGAAAATTTGGAGGAGACTGAGGTTTCTACTCATAAAGGAGACACCACATTGATAAATCCACCAAGTGATCAAGCTAAAGCTCATACTAAGGCCTTGATAAAAAATGGAGAAGAAAAACCACTGTCCACACCAGGAAAATCAGCTATCGACACAGTTGGGAAACAATCATCCATCAAGATAGGTAGCCTTGTCCAATCTATCACACCCTTACAGTTCAGTAGAGGGAACCCGAGCACCGAAGTAGTATTCATAGAAGATCTTACACCTATTTCAATTGAAGAGATGCCCCCTTCTAACTTCTTCTTCAACAAGAAAAGGAGGGTTGCGGTAAAATGAGAAACACACCCAAAAGAGGGTGCAATTGTCAAGACACATAGGGTGTTATTTTATGGACAAGCCTTAGAAGAGGTAGACTTTTCTATAGAGGTGGCAGGTTCGCTGCGAGCTTTTGCAACAACAAACTAGTATTCAGTTGGGAACCTGAAAGAACAATTGAAGAAGAAGGATCTGTTGGCAAGGCAATTTCAAAATCAAGTCAAGACTATGGAACAAAATATCAGGAGTGATATGAATAAGAATTTGAGCAGATTAGAGCCTATGACAGACATGAAATTCAACAACTCAAATTCAGTCTCGACGAAATGCATAAGAATGCACTGGCAAGTAGAGAATGGGCCAGTCAATAGGGAGAGTTTGTAAAATGACTACAGGCCAAAATAAACCTAACTAAAAACACGGCTGTAGATATGGCATTTTTCCAAGCTCAGGCACTGGAGGTGCGCGAAAAACTAGAATCAACACAACAAAGCCTTTTTACTAAGGTAGAAGTTGTCCAAAACCATTTTCGGATGGTAGACCAATCCTTAAATAACATTTTCTTAAAGGATAGAGAGGCCATCATTGCTTGAGCTAATTTCTAGGAGGAATTTGTGTCATTAGCAAAAGAGGAAGTAGCCATGTTCTCTAGATTGTCTCTTTCGGAGAAAACTAGAGGCGATATAATACTGAAGACCTGGGAGGCTAACATAGTTGAAAGTAAAATATTAGCTAAGGAAGTGAAGAAATATTTTGAAGAAGCATTCCATTCACTCGACAAAGATTCATTAGGCCTAAAAAAGGATAATATCTCTGAGGTCCCAAGGCAAGTTGACATAGAAAAAAATCAACTTGATTTCAGGACAAACATGGAAGAGGCTTGGGATGAAATCTTGCAGTTGAAAAAAATTGATATTATCCAGATTCATAAATGGATAGTCGGTCCTAGTCTACAACTACAATCTACATATTCAGAAGACAGGAGAATGGAAGAGAGAATGACTCACTTAGAAAATAAGTTGTATACTTTTGAGGCGAACCATACAACTGAGCCTTCCAGATTGGTGGTGCAATTCGTAGGGAAATGTGTGCAATGTGTCGAGCAGGGGAAAGCCAACATGTATGGGAACAAATGAAATGACGTGGGTATATCATGTACTCAGATCATTCTTAGAGACCAGTTTTTTCTGAGCTGGAGAATAAGAAGGAGAAAAGTCTCTGCCAGCGTGGCGAAGAGATACGGGAGATGCAAGCGAAGAATTTTAGATTTCACATATTGTAATATTTATTGTTTTAGAAATAAGAAGAATTCCAACCACTTAGGGTTGAGAACATTTTTTGTATAAATAAATATTTCAAAGACTTAACACATGCTACTTCTTTCCGTATTGTAAATAAGAAAACTCATCCTTTTGTGAGTATTAATACAAGTGCATACAGGGATTCCAAATTTTGTGCAGTTTGAGTTATGTGATTCTTTTTAATTCCATATCTCTAGTTTTCTTTATGTTACTCCTTTGTAAGTGAGTGTTTACAATTTAGTATAACATCTACTATAATCACATTTTATCATTTATTTGATAAGCAAGCAGTTTTTCCTCTGTATTCATTGCAAGTATATACAATACATGCAAGCTACTTGGATTACTGTATCTTATATCCTTTCAAGGGTGCATTCTACATTTTCTTCTACTGTGAATAAGGTAAGATTCATCTTTCATTGATGCCTCATTTTTTTTAAAAGTTTTGTAATTTTCTCTCACATCACTTGATTTTATTACTAGACTCAGACGACGAAACATGACCTATGTCATGTTCAGTTATTAAGTTTATTTAAGGGTTAATTATCATATAATTAATGGAAGAAAAGCAACTTTTAAAAGATTCCTTAAATTATTGATGCCTTGACATTACTCTTTGAGCCTTAAGTGTAATCTCAGGAACAACAACTTCTTTCACCATAGTTGCATGAGCTAACTTAACCTTAATGGCTATCTGAAAATTGTCTTTCTTGTGAGTTGATCTTTGCACAGGTGATCTTCTTATGGAGATGAATTTTGTTCTTGAACTCATGTTGGATCCTCTCATAATGCACATAGGCCTTATTACATATTTAGGTACAATTTCATATGATTCAGTACCCCACAGACTCCTTCTATAAGCCCCGCCTTGTTTTGAAATCAATTTCTAGGAACTAGCCCTTTTCTTTGGCCCCAAATCTCATGTGACCATGGGCTATGACCAAGATCTAGGTTGATAGGCACTTATCTAAATCTTTGGGACTTCAGGGCTCCAAAAATTTGAAGATTTCCCTTTTTCTGTGCGTCCCAAACATCACAGAACAACGAACCAACAATGTGCAAATAACGGTGGATCTATGGTCCACATTCCTTGCTCAGATCTAAGGTGGATCCGAGCTTCGGGGACTCCAACTTCGGTGGTTTCCAAAGAACTTTCCAACAAATCTCTCGAAGTGAAGAATCGATGAACTTATGAAGTAGGGTGGATCAATGGTCAATGACTTCCCAGCATCCAACGACTGATACCCACTATAGAACTCCCAGCTTCGGAGCTCCGGGAATTTGGAGATTCAGAGCTTCAAGACTTCGAAGGATTTCACATTTTCACTTCCCAAAAATCCCAAACCGCTAATCTCTGAACACTTCCACGTCACCCCTGGTGACATCATTACGTCGTGTCACCTCGGTGCTATGGAACTTTGGAAAATTATTCCTTCCATTCCCTTATGAACCATTTCTTCTAGAGTTTCAAGTCTCTAGACTTCACAATTTGGCACCACATGTCCACTAGGGCCCACAGTTTCCATGCTTGAACTAATAAATGTTGAAAACATCACATCAAACTTTATACTTTTTAAATTGCAAGAACATGGGTTGGTGGTGATGTCACTCGAAACTGAAATGGGCTGCAGAAAATCAATCCTGAGGCAACCTTGAACCACTTTGGATTGGAAGGCTGCCCTCCCCCAACCCGAGAGGGATATCTCGAAAAATGTCAAAAAATAAATTGAAATAAGCGTGAAATGGTGGGCAGATTTATGGGTAAAAGATGGTCTTGGATTTTTGGAGTTTGGGTGTTAAACCAGGGAAATGATCCATTGGGAATGGAGTCAAATGAAAACCGAAGAAAAGAGACAACAACAGAGATCAAATACTTTCGGAAAGTGAGGCAAAGTAAGTCTATCTTTCAGCGTTTTGATTAATCATGATGCGGTAGCGGAAAGGAAAAGGAAAGGCCGACGTAGAAAAGGATATATGCAGAGTTCTGAAAATGCAGATTGGTCTTACACAGCTGATAGCTGGTGCAGAGGAAAGGCAATAAACAATTGCAGAAAACCCAAATCCTTTCGTTATAGTAGTGGTCGTACTAAAGTATAACGAAGCACATCGGTTAGAAGAAAACAAAATGTAATGCAATCGTGATGGATCAAGGAAGACATAAAGATATGGTAAAGACAATATCAACTGTGAGTAAGGAAGACATAAATGCAGTCCAAACAAATTTAACACAACTGAAAGAAAAGAAAAACATGCTGAAAGAAATCAACCATGATGAATCTCACAGTCTCAAGCAAAAATCGTCTTTATTACTCCAATCTGGTTTACAAGAAACTCAGTCATTACAATGAAACTCTCTTGACAAAGTTTTTTCTCCCAGTCCTGCGCTCATATGCCCCCCTTTTTTTTCCGGTGTTACAAACCTCATTCTTTTAAAAGAGAGAAAATCTAACAAAAAACTCTTAGCGTTCCGGGAATCTGAACCAGTTCGCCTTCTCTGGAAAATTTCGACTGCCAGGTGTTCTGTCATATGCTCTGCACTCTACTCAAACCGCTGCCAAGGGATTTGACAAGTGGACAAAATGGTATCGGCATAATCAGTTTTAGAAGCATCCTGAGGTGAGGAGGTGCCAAGACTGTTTGCAAGAGAAACAGATCAATCTTCTGACTTTGTTTTGTTCACTTTCTTCCTGTGCACTGTATATGTTAGTTTTTGTAAAGACTCCTCTCCGATCTGTGCACAAAAATCATCTTGAGTTTTCTCAGATAATAGGACAAATGGACCGCCATATTTTTTGATCTTTAATTCTCTTGATTGATTTTGGAAGCTCGTCGTCTCGTTTGCATAGACTACTTGATGTCCCAGCGATAAAATGCATAGTCTGGATCGTGAAACATGTAACAACTCAACATGAAACCTAGACATTATACCCAACATGCCAACAGCAACTAGCTTCCAATCGATCGAGTGTCATTGGTGAAATGTACCCAAAACCACAAGGCGGAGCCTTGTCATTTCCTTTTTCTGGTGGAATGAAATTGTAGTCGAGTTCTGACCAGGAATTTATCATAAGTTTCCCCCGTGTTGGATATAAATTTTCTTTTATGTTTCCTGACCCTTACGGGACTAGTAATGACTCTTACAGAAATAACAATTCCAAATAGGGAATGCTTTGTTGGTAAAAAAATTCAAATGGAAATCGACATGACTTATCCATTCAACCATAAAAAAATTTGCATTTCGACAATCAAAATGCGAAATTGAGGGAACGACTTATGCAACCTCTCTTTGAGAATAATCTCAGGACATTCCATTATAAATGATTCTGAAAGAAACTCAGTGATTTCTAGTAGTGGATGGAATCCTGAGATTCAGTTTGTACACGAGACTGCATGAGAATTTGAACATGTTGGGGGAGACGACTAAGAGCCAATGGCCAAAGTGACAGAAAGAACAGTCAACATAGCAAATTTGAATACCACCGATTAGAAAAACCAAGCGATTGTTGATTCCCTTCCTTCTGGAAATGCCCAACAACTTCTATCGAGTCAACAAGATGAGTAGATTTACCCACGAACGTATGAACACCAGTAGTAATGACAACGGCCTCCATTTCTCCGACTAATTCCTTTTCGAAATATACTTTTATAGGATCGACAGGCTTCTCAGTGACATTGTTATCCCCGCTTAACTTCTTTTCTTCTGCTTTGTTCTCTCATGCCTGAACCAGTCTGTCCATATGCAAGAACCGTAGCCTTGGACAGCGCAGTCAATTTTTGATATCTGTTACAACAGGTGGTTTTGGAGTAACCTGCCAATCATTCCGCAATTGTCCACACGCTGACATGTACCCCTTCTGGGAAACTGTGGTATAGATTGCGGGACTGCCTTGTAGAATTATCTGTCACACAACTTTGATCTCCACAATGTTGCCTGACCATCGATCTTGATAGATCGAGATCAAAGTTATGCGGGCCCGATCCAACTAATTTCTTTGCCAAGATTAACTACCTTGTGCTACCACCAAGAGCGCCACGTGGAAGGACACACAAAGCCAACACGTGGCTCGATTAGGTGGGTGACATATGTCATTTTCTAACTACATTTCTATCTTACAAAGGTTCTTAACTCACTAACACATGGCACACATCCCATGTGTCCACATCATCCCTAGTGACATCAAGAGGCCACGTCACTTCGGGACTTTGAGCTTCGGGAGATTTCACCTTAGCATACCCCGTTTCTCCTGAATGTCAAACTGCCAAACAAACC
>JZKD02S2050275.1:318113-368987 GCA_000966675.3 Picea glauca | reverse complement strand
TCTGCATAGGATCTTCCTTCCAGTGGTTAAACTGTACTGAAGGTAACCTGCTCTGATACCAATTGTTGATACTTAGAACACATCACCAAAAGACTTCATCCTCCTTTGAAATCCGGCCTTCTTTTTCTTCTTCTTCCCTCTGAAATTCGACTTTTATCAAATGAATGTATAATGATGTTTATTTATACCATTTATGTGACTTCCTTTTAACATTAGGGCCGACCTGACACTTTCTTATTTTGTAATTCTTTTCTTTAATTATCTTCAAGGCCTACATGTACAATTCACTTTGTCATCTTCAAAAATTCATTTCTCCTCAACCATCAGGATCCACGTGACGTGCCACATACCACCGGAAACAGCATGATGTATACTATCCATCCATGGGTGTTGTATCTACATGTGCATTTTCCTTCATGTCCAAATAACTTCATCAATATTGTGGTCCAAAACCCATGACTAGGGTTGACATCAATGACAACAACCAATCTTCCAACAATTCTTACTTACCTGTCTCCTGCGTATAATTTGCAGTGACTTCAAAACTCTACGTTCAAGATTTCATGGGTTTTTGTCTTCGCGATTATGACGTCGGGACTTCGTTATACGAGTCCTCCGATCTCTTGTCTCTCCAACCTCCGATCGTCGAAATGTTGATTTTCCGATGGGATCTTATTGGCCTTGAATTTGGCCTTAGTCACCGTGCAATGTGACCACATGCCTTGATGTTAAAGCGCTATGGGATTTTCTGGTTCTTTGTCTTTCAATTTGCTGAAATGTCGAGATTTGCCTTTGGACAATTCAACGGTCGAGATCTTCCTGTGATCTGACGGCCCAGATCTTATGACTAGAACTCATAAGACCGCAGTCAAACCTCTTATCGGGATTCGAGGTTTTGAAGGTTGAAATGCATTGGACCTCTTGTCCATGGAATCCCCGATTTCCCGATTCTCGATTTTATGATGGATGACCTTTCCTTTCAGGAAATTTCCTGATTTCTTTGAGCTCCGCCATACGTCCTCCTAAATTGGACGGTCCTGAATTCTCCTCGTGAATTCGCGATTTGATATGTTTCGGATGTCTCGTCTCTAGGATCCGCGAAACGCCGAACCCCGGTGTGCCGATTGGTTCTCCCGATATCTCCCATGTGTCTCCTCAAAATGGACGGCTCCGATCGTTTACGAGGTTTTCACCATAAAGAAACCCGATCCCTTGTCCTCAAGATTCGCGATTTACCGAATCCCGATGTGCCGATGGACTCTCCGCTTTCACACTTTTCTAGAGCCCTTGGATTTACGCCACACGTCCCCTCAAGATGGATGGTCCTCGTCGTTTCGCGATTTCGCGACTTGCAACTCCAAATTCCCTGTCAACTGAGAACCTCGATTTCCAAGATGCCAATGGTTTCCTCGATGTTCACCACGTGTCCAAACAAATGGATGATTGTAATCTTATCGCTATTTCGTGAATCGCGATTTCGCGACTTTCGCCGTGGAGTGTCTTTCGTCAACAAGACCTCCGATATCCCGAACTCTGAAATGTCGATGGAGTGATGGCTTGGATTTGCTGCCACCTGTCCTCTGAGATGGACGACTCACAATTCTCTCGAGATTTTGCGATACGTGATGTCGGGATTTCGCATATCAGGGTTTTGGAGAGCAGTCTCCTTTGCTCATCCAACTCTCGATCCCCGATTTTGCGATGGGATAAGATCAATGACTCATAATCTATCTTGATCCAATGGTCCAGAATGACTCGTGATTTCACGATTCATGAATTCTCATGCCAGTCTTTTGACCTTTACACCTTGCGAGTCAGCGAAATGCCGAGATCTCGCCACATGTTTCTAGATGGACGGTCCAAATGATGTCGGGATTTTGTGACTTCACAAGTCAAAATATCTCCAGTGCACTTCAGAGGACTAAACCTCGTGCACTTTCTCACTGATCCAATGACTGTCAGGCCTCTGCGCAAGATCTAACAGCTGAAATTCTTTTTCCTTTTCCGCGCTCTCCTCATCCCTTCTGAACTGGATTTCTGCCTCAGATATTTTCAGGGGACGAATATTACAACCGCGATGACTATTCTTTGAACCTGAGACACGTTCTTTACTGCCTTTGCAAGGATTTTCTTCTGTGGAAGAAAAATTTGTGAATCTTTCAAGGATTTGAAAGAATTTCACGAGTTCTTTGTTATCTGCTGCAATGTTTGACAAATTTGAGAGAATTCCCATAAATCTTTAAATGATTCTTCCTTCTGCAAAAATCTTTAGCGAATTTGAACGAATTCTTTGAATTCTTCAAGAGTTCTCGCCTCCTGCAGCTCTTCTTCGTAAATCTTTGATGATTCTTGAAAATTGTACAAGAATCTTTAAATTTTTTTCTTTTGCACTCTCTTCTTCCTCGATCTTTCAAGTGTTGTATGCTCTGTGAACTCGCGTGAGCTTCTTACGTTGATCTTTGAGCATTTGACAGCCTGCTTCCTCGTGGAAGTTTCCTACGAGGATCTTTCAAGAGTATGGCAGACAACTCTCCAAGCCTTGTGAAAAGACTATGTCGAATGCTCTCAAGATCCGTGAAGCTTTGCGCTATTTGAGGATCGTGTTGCTCTCCAACCTGTGTGAAGAGGCTTACTATTGAAGCTCTGATACCATGATAAATTGTGAAGCAAGAAATGCAGAGAGAAAGAATAGAACATAAAAAAGTATATTAGAATATATGAAGAAGAGTACAATGAGAAGTAAGTTTGAAGAAGTTACTATGCAAAGGGATATGGTTGAGCTAAATAGGCTCAAGCAAATCAAGAATAGAAAGTACAGCTGGCAGTGTACAGTTAGACTGTTGAGGTTACATTATATTTAACAAACACAACCACCCCGAAAACTCTCTTGATTGTGATAGCCCACTGCTTTTGATAAGAAATTTTTAATTCTATGGGACTTTTGGAGGAACAACTCATGTGATGTTTACATAGGTAGTTTGTGGTTAAAAACACAAACTTAAAGGGCCAATTTCTGAACAATGTTTGTCTGCCTCCAACAGCCATAGGGGTAAAACAAAAATCAGAAGAAAATCAAAATGTTCGTATAACAAATCAAGACAATAATTAGAGTCTACCATGGCAACAATGCGCATCTCTTTAGAGAATTATTGGAAAACATACATGTTGATCTATAAAACATATCAACGAGATGGTTGGATGTTTTTTTTCTTTGGAAGTGAATCAAGCAACATGCCCTGAGGAGCTGCACTACAATGAATAGACTACCTTGGGCTTAGGTGTCAAGTATCAGGGTATCTATTATACCAATAGAAGATTTACTACAGCTTAGGTTTCAGGTATCAAGGGTATCTATTTTGCCAAAATTGCCCATGTCTTGCACCTGCCATCAATGCTTTGAGATGTGCGATATGGGTCGGTGGACAACAGTAATAATGGAGCTTGGTCGATATCTTACAGTATCAACCTCACCAATGAACCAAAACCCGGTTTTGTCAACCATAATCACAAGGAGTTCATTTTGTGAATCCTTTTTCTAAATAGATTTGGAAAATTATATTGTCCAGTTATAGTATTGGAAACATGCATCTCTTATAGCTTGTTATATCTATCAGAACAATTGTTAGAATATATTATATATTTTGAAACATTGATCAGATTTTAATTAACCATGATTGTTTAGGACAACTACCACCCAAAGACACTCTAAATTCTCCTGCATTGGCATATTTTTATAATTAATTCTCCCAAAATATCATAGTTGAAACAATTGTATTTCTAAACCACAAACAATAAAACCACAATATTCTGTATGCTAGCAGTATCAAACAAATGTCACCATAGCACTTTTTGATACCAGTTATAAACAGTTTACACAAATATAGTTAGAAAAGAGCCAAAAAAAAACACCACTTGTTGAAAAAAACAAGAAATCCAGTTCCCTAATCCACTTAAGGAGCACTTAGAATCCCTTCAAATCTCAAATTTACTCTTCAGCGGCACACCAACCAACAAAATTTAGAGCTCCTTCCTGCAAAAGAGAATGAACAAACGAAAGAGAAAAATTGCTTTTTAGAGACCAATGGATCTATTTTGCACCACACGTGTAGGACACATTGGGACATGGCCATGGCACCGGATAAAAGTGAAAAAAATGACATAATAATAAAAAAGAGTACCAAAGAGTGCATAATTTTTTATTAAGACATTTTTATCAAATATAATTACGGGAACCCTATTTAAATGTTTCGTCCATTAAGAAATGTGAAGGTGAGTTAGTGTATTTTTTTTATTTTTTTTTGTCATTTTGGACATGGTTTTTTTTCGTATTCACGCTTTTCCATCACATCGAAGCTTTCTATTTAATTATTTTTGCAAGAAGGTTTAAACTTTGAAAATTTGTATCGGCAGTGGTAATAAGTATTCCCCTTTATTATGTGAATAATATGTTCTATGATTATTCTCAAAAACATTTTTATGAAAGTGAAAGTTTTATTGTGCAGGAAAATGATCTAGCTGAATTGGAAAGAATAGTGCAACCAAATTGGCTAGGACTAGTTGAGCTTTTGGATAAAGTTGTGGATCGTCTCTATGTTGTATGAGGAGTTGTAAACCATCTAAAATCTGTTAAAGATTATGAATATCTTTGTTTATCTATTGAAGAAGTGGAGGTATGGTTTTAGTCAAGATATTCTCATGAAATTTTATGGTTGGTATTGCATGGTTCAAATTTTCTTGAGTCATACACTAGAAGTGCTAACTCTTAAATCCCATAACGAGTGTACTTAATGATGAATTCGTTCCTAATAATACAATGAAAATTAGGGTCTCTAAATAATATCACTTGAGGATTTTATGAACCCATCATACTTTATTTTGTTTAAGATTGTGATTGTCAAACATGAAGGTTGGTAGTGGAAAGCATGAAAAAAATGATGCAATCATATGACACCCCTTTTACCAATTTGGAGTTTTCTAGAAAGTAAAATGATGAAAGCTCTTAGTAATATATCATTATCCTTGAAGTTTCAAAAGTTGAGTTACCAAAGAGATTGAATGTGCCCAAAAGTACAAGTAAAATTATGTACGTAAAATATCAATTAAGAGTCCTGCTATGTTAAATTGTACATTTAAATTTTACCAAAGAAGTTTTTGGTACAAGTTTTTAAGTCCTTTAGGCCATGTTTATCACAGTCAAAATTCATATTGTTTTCCATCCTTTTTTATTATGATTAGTTTCGATTTTGGATGTTAAAAATGCAAAAAATTCCCAGCCATCACTACTTTCAGATTTCTATGTAATTTTTCATAATACTATGGCTGGAAAATGGGTGTTTGATGTTGAAAATTGTTGGGAGTAATAGTTTTTTCAATTTCAAATTTGTAGTAGTAATTTATAGACATCTGAAAGGGGGAAACAAGCCTTGGCTTATAAATATAGAATTTTTCTTAGATCTAAAACACTCATTCATACTTCAGGATCATTGTTGGAGCCACCGACACCTTGCTTGCTTCATGGTGTGAATCATGTTTTGCATGCAGATTGGCCTTTGAAGAATCATACATGTGATGTTATGCATGTTGAGAAGTGGCCACTCTTTCTCAGAGTTTTGTGTTGGATATCAAAAGATCATCCACATAAAGAACTAGAATCAAAAGTGAATCAGTAGTCCTAAGCATGTAGACATTTGGATCAGAATTGCATCTCACAAAATTCTAGGACAACATGTAGGAGTCCATCTTGGCATACAATGCTCTCGTCTCCCGATTGAGGCCATAGAGAGAATTCTTGAGCCTACAAACCAAAGATCAATCATGTATGAAGCCAGGTGGAAACTCCATGTAAATCTCCACTGAGAGATCTCCGTGAAGAAATGCATTCTTCAAATCCATCTAATGGACTTTCACATATTACTTTAGATATGGAAACATATAATTTCACTTTTGAATGCTAATGATTTTTCATAGTATGGTTTTCGAATGCTGATGATTTCATCCAATATTTTGGTGTCGTTCCGTTGCACGTCTTTCTTTTGAAGTTCCTTCCTTAGTGAGACTATTTCTACTTCCAAGCTTTCCTTCATTTTCTCATTTTCTTCCAACTGGTTTTTAAGTGTTTCTTCAATCCTTCTGGTGTCTTCTACTTGAAACTTTAGATTCATAATCATCTAATATACTTCTTCAGAGTTGGGATTTTGAGAAACATCCTTTAGCTTGATCAATTCTTCCTTGAGTGACTTGTTTTTCTTTCTTTCTCCTTTTAGCTCACTTAAGGTGCAGATTAGTTCTACTTCAAGATCTACTTCACCTTCTTCTTCATAATCTCCTTTATCATTTTTCAATGCCATAAACAATACTCCTTCTGAGTAACTGTCACTATCATCATCCTCATCATATGATAAATTGTATTCTTTTACGTAGAGGCTTTTCCTAAAGAATTTATTTTTATCTTTTTTCTTGTTTCCCTTTTTAGCTCAACCAAGAGATAGGCCCTACACCCAAACTGATAGTGTATTCCCTAAACACATATGGATTTCACAAAATTTGACCTTTTTAACATGCCCCAAATGATTTAGGGTCTTCACAAAACTTGATCTTTTTAACACACCTAGAAGCCATCTAGGCCTTCACAAAATTACATCTTTTGAATACACACAAAAAGAATGAATGTGTTCACAAAATTCTATCTTTTTACCTTGTACATGGGGGATCTTCCAAGTGGTGCAAATCTTCTGTAATCTTATTCTTGAGGTATCTGCACTGCTGGTTGTTGACTTTGAGTTTTGGATTTTCGAGGTGGTGCAACGCTAATGTAATCTTCTTCTTCAGTTCTCTCCATTTTCCAAATGCTCTTCTTTGAAGGTTTGCATTCTTCCTTTTTTATGGAACCTTTGATGACGTCTGCATAACTCTGCTGTTTTTCTTCCCTTTCTGTCATTATGGAGCTCGAGCCCTTCTTAGTATGTGTTTGTTTGTATCCTAGTCCATACTTGTCATAGTATGGCCTTTGAATGCTGATGATTTCATCTAATATTTTGGTGTTGTTTTGTTGCACGTCTTTCTTCTGAAGTTCTTTCCTTAGTGAGACTATTTTTTCTTCAAAGCTCTCACCCAAACTAATAGTGTATTCATATGTGGACTTGCAATCAATGTTGTCACCTGCCCAATCAGAATATGTGAAGCCTGTGAGATTCAAGGCAGATCTTGATGCAAAAAATGATCTTTTTAACATCCTCGAAATCCATATGGGCCTTTGCAAAATTTGAACTTTTTAGCATTCCCTAATGGAATATGGAGTTCACAAAATTTGACCTTTTTATCATGCCCCCAATGCTTTAGGGTTTTCACAAAATCAAATCTTCTTAACACACCTGAAAGGCATCGAGGCCTTCGCAAAATTACAACTTTTGAACACACACAAAATGGGCATGGTAACATTCACAAAGTTATATCATGTTACCTTGTCCATGAACATCGAGGCCTTCAAAAAACTCGATATTTTTAACAAATCTAAAAGACATCAAGGCCTTCACAAAATTACATCTTTTGAACCCACACAAAAGGCATGAATGAGTTCACAAAATTATATCATTTTACCTTGTCCATGGGCATAAAAGCTTCTACAAATTTCCACCTTTGCAAAGGCCCATATGATTTTGAACACTCTTGAAATGCATATGTGCCTTTGCAAAATTCCACCTTTTTCCCTAAACGCATATGGAGTTCAAAAAATTTGACCTTTTTAACATGCCCCAAATTATTTAGGGTCTTCACAAAATTTGAGCTTTTAGCACTCCTAAAAGGCATCGAGGCCTTCACAAAATTAAATCTTTTTAACACACACAAAAGGCATGAGCACGTTCACAAAATTCAATATTTTTACCTTGTCCATGGGCATCGAAGCTTCTACAATTTTTGATCTTTAACCATGTCAAAAAATATTACAAGCCTTTGAAACCACGTGCACTTCCCAAAATTGTTTACAATTTCTTTTTTGGATTTGTGATAATATATTTTCTTGGGCCTCGCATTCATTCCGAGGTGACCGAAAGTGGCCCTAGAAAGACCTAGGGTTGACAAAAATGGGCTCAAGAAATGCTTGTCTTCGTCTGCGGTTGGGACTTCAGGTATAGCTCTCAATTGGTATCCAAATATGATTTCAAATTTGGAAACAAATAATTGGACTTTTCGGATATCACCTTCATTCAGGGTTAACCAGAAAGGACCCATAACTACACGAAGTTATCTAAAAGGGACCAAATAATGCCTGAACATTATGCGGGCTTGTGAACCCACGTGTATCTCTCACACAGGTATCAAAAAATTATTTTATAATTGGAAACCAATAATTTCTCTTCTTGGGCCTCGCCTTCGTTTGAGATTGACCGAATGTGACCTTAGAGTGGCCCGAAGTTGAAAAAAAGGGGCACAAGAACTACACGTCTTCCCCCACCATCGAGACCCCCTGCACATCTCTCAAATGGGTATACAAATATGATTTCAGAATTGGAAATAATGAATTTTACTTTTTGGGCATCACCCTTGTTCAAGGTTGACCATAACCATCCCCAGAATGACTCTAAGTGGACCAAAATGTTAATTGTAAGTAAACCTCCAACGTTGAGTTTAAGAGGGATTGTTAGTTGTAAACCTCAATTTAGTAGTGATTGTACACTGCCAGTTGTACGAGTCTATTAAGATTCCTATCAGGTTCTGATACGATGACAAAACAAGAAACTATGCAAGAAAAACAAGAAATGAAGTAGAGAGAAAAAGGAACAAGAATGTGCAGAGTACATTCATTAAGGGAGAAGATCTGAGCTAAATAATCTCCAACAAATCAAGAAGATCAAGAACCTGATAGGAATCTTAACAGACTCGTACAATTGGCAGTGTATAGTCACTACTACGTTGAGGTTTACAAGTAACACAAAAGGGGTTGAAGATTACCTCAACATTACAAGAGGTTGGGAACCCACATGGGCTTCTTTTCTTTGAGAGAGTAAATAAAAAAAGACAATTGCTCAAAATTCTTTAATTGATAGACAAGTTGATGCAGTATTCATCGGTGATACCTCCAATTCACATACTCCTCCTTTCCTTCTTACTTTTGAAATATTTAGCAAAAATGTACACAATTTTCTGGATGATTTAGGTTCATTGTCGAATATCATGCCTTATTTTGTTTGTCTTCAAATTAATGCTCAACCACAAAAATCATCTATATAGATTTTTTAGCTAGACAGAACAAAAGTAAAGGTTTTAGGAGAATTAAAAGAGGTTTTGATCAGACTTTCTTCCAATCCTAAAGTATTTCAAATCATTGATATCATAATTGTTGACATTCCTTATGCCCATGGTTTGATTTTAAGTTGAGAATGTTCTGCAAAACTTAATGGTTATTTCTCCACGGATTGGCCACACCTTTAGCTTCCTTGTAATGGAAAACCTAACCAGATCAGGATTGATAGAGAAGAACATATGAAATTTAATGTTACTGATTTGGAAGGAAAAAATGAACCTGATGTTCTTGACAATTCCATTATTGGAGATTACTTAGCTGATGATGGACATGGGTCCACTCCATTACTTCCTTGGTCCCGAGATTAGTCAATATGATTCAAGCATCAAGATATCACAAGCCAAGTATGCTCCGGATCTTAGAGAGATATTTCACACGAGAGCGTGCAAGTCTACCACTACCCCGTTCCTCTTTAAGGTGAGACTTGAGGATGGTGGGGACACTCCACTGGTTGACAACACTCCGTACAAACAACTAGTGGGGATTTTGTCTTATCTGTCCCACACCCGATAAGATCTATCATTTGCAATGGGATTGGTCTCTAGGTATATTCATAAGCCACATGAGTTACACTGGAAGGTTGCAAATCATAACCTTCAGTACATTCAGGGCACCATCAACTATGGGGTTCTTCATGCATCATGGTCTGCATTGGATCTCATAGGCTTCACAAATTCTGACTGGGAAGGTGACAACACTGATTGAAATTCCACATCCGAATACACTATCAATTTGTGTGCACGACCTATCTCTTAGTCGAGCTAAAAAGGGAAACAAGAAAAAATATAAAGAGAAATTCTTCAAGAAAAGCCTCTACCCAAGAGAAGACAACTTATCATCATATTAGGATGATGATAATGACTGTTACTCAAAAGGAGTACTCTTTATGGCATTGAAAAATGATAAAGGAGATTAAAAAAAAAGGTGAAGTAGATCTTGAAGTAGAACTAATAAACACCTTAAGTGCACTAAAAACATAAGGAAAGAAAAGAAAGTCACTCAAGGAATAATCGATCAAGCTAAAGGATGGTTCTCAAAATCCCAACTCTGAAGAAGTCTATCATATGATTATGAATCTAAAGGTTCAAGTAGAAGACACCAGAAGGATTGAAGAAACACTCAAAAACAAGTTGGAAAAAAATGATAAAATGAATGAGAGCTTGGAAGTAGAAATAGTCTCAACAAGGAAGGAACTTCAGAAGAAAGACATGCAATAAAACAACACCAAAATATTGGGTGAAATCATCAACATTCAAAGGCCATACTATGACAAGTCTGGACTAGGATACAAACAAACACATACTAAGAAGGGCTCGAGATGCATAACGACAGAAAGGGAAGGAAAACAAAAGAGTTATGCATATGTCATCATGGTTCCGTAAAAAAGGATGAATGCAAACCTTCAAAGAAGAGGATTTGGAAAATGGAGAGAACCTAAGAATAATATTACATAAGAGTTGCACCACCTAGAAGATCCAAAACTCAAAATCAACAACCAACAATGGAGAGACCTCAATAAAAAGATTACAGAAGAGTTGCACCACTTAGAAGATCACCCACACTGAGGTACCAAACTATTTTTCTTGGTGTATGTTATTCCTATAATAATTTTTGGCACAAGGCTCTTAATGTTAAGGCCTATGCTAAGAACAAAAGTAATTATGAAGGCTACACTAGAAATAATTATCTCAGAAAGCCTTATGAAGGATAGAAGATAAACTATAGCAGTTTTGGATCATTGAATAATGAAGTAGACTGCTACAAATGCAACAATTTTGGACACATGGCCAAAGATTGTAGATTGAATGTTCCTCCAAAGGAACCAAAGCATGATTTTAACAGTCATATAAAAGAACCATCAAGGATATGGAAAATGAAGCAGGATATAGTGAACATTGAAAAATGTTTGATTGATCTACAAGACAAAAGGATAAAAGGTGATTGGTACGTTGACAGTGGTTGTTCCAAACACATGACAAGTGACAAGGATATGTTTGCAACTCTAAAGAAATAAATAGATGGATCTTTTTCACTCGACAATGATAACTCAACCAAAATTATAGGAAAAGGTATAGTCAAGCTTGGAAGCAAAGATTCCATGGAAAAAAATGTTCTACTTGTCGAAAATGTGAAGCATAATCTGCTAAGTGTGAGTCAACAGAAAGGAAGAAATACGAGAAATTCCTGAAATTTCAAAGGTATCCAATACTATGTGCAAGCACTATCTACATGGAAAACAAACAAGACTGAGTTGAAAACAAAGGAATACTCTACAACAAACCCATTGGATATTGTAAGAACTGATCTATGCGGACTGATGAGAACAAAACAACTGGACGAAGAACATTATTTCATGCTACTTGTTGGTGATTACACAAGAATGACTACAGTCTAGTTTCTTAGGAAAAAGTTAGAGGCATTCGAGTGTTTCCGAATATTCAAAGAGATGGTTGAAAACGATACTGATTTGAAAATCAAGTGCTTGAGATCAAACAATGGAGATGAGTTAACCTCAAAAGAATTCATGGAATTTTGTGAAGAACATGGAATAAAAAGACAATTGTATAGGAAATGGAGAGAACCATGTTGAAATATTCAAAGTTGGGTCATATATTTTGGGTACTAACAACACATAATAACTTATTTCTTTGATAGCCTACCCTAAAATAGCTCAGCAACAATAATATTTCACTTGAAGTTTTTTTTCCTTTAAACACTGTAGATGTATTGTTCGACAAAATGATACATAGCAAGTTCTTGTAATTCAAAAAGGATAGAAACATAATCAAAATTTGCACCCTAAGATCTATGACCCAACATATGATCCAAAATATAGATTATAATCCCTTCTATAGGGGTATATTCTAACAAATTTACCTACTATTAAATTGACTTTAAAATACATGGAAAAAAACTAAAAATTGCTTGATGCATTATAACTTCTATTCTGTGTGGAACAATTGTTGTGCTGCAAGTTCCTCGCCCATATCTACCATTTTCTTTTGCACTGTTGAGATAGCTACATACACCAAATAGCCGTGGCAATTCTTGAGAAAGAGTATGGAAGGGAAATACTTAATCTAGCAATTACGTGGAAGCAAATCAAAGCTTTCCCTTTTGTTATTATTATTATTGTTATTATCAAAGAATTTCCCATCAATGATCAGTAAGACTTACTATTCACTCTATCTCGAAGGGAATCATTGAAGCTATCATAGTAGTGGAAAAAAAGGAGGGATGCATAGTCACCACAAATACCATAGTGGAAACAAACTAGGGATGAACATGCACCACAAATACCATAGTGGAAACAAACTAGGGATGAATAGGCACCACAAATACCATAGTGGAAAAAAACTAGGGATGAATAGGCACCACAACTACCATATGATCTAGGTCAATTTAGAGAGAATAAAGACCAAGGCCAAGAAGATAAGTATATAACTCTATAGAAGGTGGTTGATGACCAATTACAACCAATCCCTTAAAGCCAAGGACCCTTTCATATCTTCCCCTCAAACCCCATCTGTTAATTTCATCGAGCAAATGAGTGTTTCTCTTGTGAGTAGAGTTGCACAACTTTCGCAAGAAACATCATGAAAGTTGCAGGAGTGTCAGTGAAGGATGTTCGCACATATGGGGATGAAAACCAAGTTTTGGGAACTTTTCCTAAACAATTTTGGAGTGATGTTAAGTAGCCATGAGGTAGCCTTGTTGTGCTAAGTTCTTGTCCACTAAAAATGTTATTAGGTGGGCGTGAATGTTTCCTACAAGAAAAATTAAGGTGATAACAATTGTTTTTCCTTGAGGGTATGTGTGACAGATTGCATCCTTATGGTGCAATCAGAAGAAGAATGTTAAAGAGGAGTTTAAAGAAATATCTTGAGCCCTTACCATATCAACACAAAGGGATTTACATTGTGGTTGAGGCATATATTTCGAAGGTTGTGAGACATGAGAAGATGGGTTTCATCTGAGGATGTTACATTCTGAACAATGTTATTGTTGTTTGGGAAAGCATGGAGTGGGCTTGGGCCTTTGTATTTGATTGTCTCTTCATCATGATCAACTTTGAGAAAGTATTACAAGGTGGAGGGCTCTAATTTGAAAAGTTACAAATTGAGTTAGTAATCATAAGGAGTTACAAAACCTCTCTTAATAGGGAATAAAATAATGTTTTACGTGACACCTCGTTTTATGTGATGGTTTGATCAACTTGCATGAGATTTTGAAAACTTGGTCCGTTTAGTTGATATTGGCTCATTACCGGTGTTTTTCAAGGTCATTACGGAGCGGAGCTCAGGAAACAAACTTGAGCTTACACTAGTGGTTTAAGAAGTCTTTGAGGGTGCCGTCAGTGGGTGTTATCCTTTAAGTTAATCTATGCATCGCAACAATGAAAGCACCGTACTTTGTTGGCCTCCCATACTAGGATAATAACCAAGAAGACCACCCGTAGGGATATTGATCAAAATGACCTCCTCTACTAGGATAATAACCAACCAAGAATAATTGGACTCCCGTACCAGGGATCATGGCCCTTCAATAATAAAATAAGAAATTTGGCCTCCCATACTAGAATAATAACCAAGATGGCCTCCCATAGGGATAAAAACAAAAATGGCCTCTTGTACTAGGATAACAATCAACTAAGAAAACATTTGGACTCCCGTAACAGGGATAATGATCCAAGTCATGAGGGCTCCCACACCAGGGATAATGATCCTGTACCAAGGATAATGATCCAAGGCCCATATTCATTTCGAGTGTGTTAAAGAGATCAATTTTTCCAAAGGCTTGTATACCATTTTGGCATGTTAAAAAGATTAAAATTTGTGGAGGCTTTGATTCCCTTGGACAAGGTAAAAAGATATAATTTTGTGAACGCATTAATGCCTTTTTACTGTATTCAAAAGATGTAATTTTATGAAGGCATATATGCCTTTTAGGTGTGTTAAAACGATTGAATTTTGTGAGGACCCTAAAGCATTTTGGGTGTGCTAAAAAGGTTAAATTTTGTGAACTCCATATGCTTTTAGCGAATGCTAAAAATGTGGAATTTTGCAAAGGCCCATATGGATTTCGAGGGTGTTAAAAATATCGTTTTTTCCTTTTCAACATGTTAAAAAGATTGAAATTTGTAGAAATATTCGATGCCCATGGACAAGGTAAAAATATATAATTTTGTGAACACATTTATGCCTTTTGTTTGTGTTCAAAAGATGTAATTTGTTGAGGATGCCTTCTAGGTGTGTTAAAAATATCAATTTTTGTGAAGAACCTAAATCATTAGTGGCGTGTCAAAAAGGTCAAATTTTCTTAACTCCATATGCGTTTAGGGAATGTTAAAAGGGTGAAACTTTACAAACGCCCATACGAATATCGAGGGTTTTACAAAGATAAATTTTTGCAAAAGCTTGTATGCCATTTCGGTATGTGAAAAACATTGAAATTTGTAGAGGCTTCGATGGCCATGGACAAGGTAAAAAGATATAATTTTGTGAATGCATTGATGCTTGAGTGTGCTCAAAAGATGTAATGTTGTGAAGGCCTTGATACCTTTTAGGTGTGTTGAAAATATGGAATTTTGTGAAGACCCTGAATCATTTGGGGCGTGTTAAAAGGTTCAAATTTTGTGAACTCCATATGCCTTTAGGGAATGCTAAAAAGGTGGAATTATTCAAATTCCCATATGCATTACAAGGGTGTTAAAAAAATTATTATTTGCAAAGGCTTCTATGTTATTTCATCATGTTAAAAAGATATAAATTTGAGGGTACTTCGATGTCCATGGACAAGGTAGAAAGATATAATTTTGTGAACGCATTGATACCTTTTGAGTGTGTTCAAAAGCTATAGTTTTGTAAAGGCTTCGATGCCTTTTAGGTGTGTTAAGAAGATTGAATATTGTGAAGACCTAAAGCATTTGGGGCATGTTAAAAAGGTCAAAATTTGTGAAATCTAGATGCCTTTAGGGAATGCTAAAAAGATTAGAATTTTACAAAGGCCCAAATGCATTTCGAGGGTGATAAAAAGATCATTTTTTCCAAAGACTTGTGAGACTTTTTAGCATTTTAAAATGATTGAAATTTTTAGAAGCTTTGATGCCCATGGATGAGGTAAAAAGATATAATATTTTGAACACATTTATGTCTTTTCTATGTGTTCAAAACATGTAATCAACCATGCAAGTGGAGTACAACTCCCTCCTTGATAACTAGACTTGGGATCTGGTTCGTCTTCTTTCAGGAAGGAAACTTGTCAGATGTAGATGGGTCTACAAGACTGAGATAACAACGGATGGATAGGCTAGCAGATACAAGACAAGACAGGTTGCCAAAGGTTTTAAATAGGTCATGGAATAGACTACAATGACACATTCGCTACAATAGCGAAGATGGACTTCATTTGTTTGGCCCTTGCTATTGCGACAACTTGAGGATGGGAAGAATGCATTTCTTTAGGGAGATCTCTCAGTGGAGATTTGCATGGAGTTTCCACCTGGATTCATAGATGATTGATATTTGGTTTGGAGGCTCAAGAAGTCTATCTATGGCCTCAAGTAGGAGCCAAGAGCATGGTACACCAAGATGGATTCCTACTTGTTGTCCCATAATTTTTTGAGATGCAAATCTGATCCAAATGTCTACATGCTTAGGACCACTAATTCACTTTTGATTCTAGTTCTTTATGTGGATGATCTTTTGATCACTGGCTCCTGCATGTATCTGGAGATTGATCCCACACCCGACGAGATCTATCATTTGCAGTGGGAACAATCTCTAGGTACATGAAGGAGTTGTATGAGTTATGTTGGAAGGCTGCAAAGTGTATCCTTCGATACTTTTAGGGCAACATCAACTATGGGGTTCTTCATGCATCAAGCTCTACCTTGGATATGATAGGCTTCACAGATCCTGACTGGGCAGGTGAAAACAATGATCACAAGTCCACATCCGAATACATTATAAGTTTGGGTGTAGGGCCTATCACTTGGTTGAGCTAAAAAGAGAAAGAAGAAAGAAGATAAAAATAAATTCTTCAAGAAAATCCTCTCCCTAATAGAAGACAATTTCTCATCTGAGGAAGATGATGATAATGGCAGTTACTTAGAAGGAGTATTGTTTATGGCATTGAAAAATTATAAAGTAGATTATGAAGAATAAGGTGAGGTAGATCGTGAAGTAGAACTAATCAATGCCTTAAGTGAGCTAAAAAGAGAAGAAAGAAAAAAAAGTCACTCGAGGAAGATTTGATCAAGCTAAAGGATGGTTCTCAAAATCCCAACTCTTAAGAAGTCTATCAGATGATTATGAATCTAAATATTCAAGTAGAAGACACTAGAAGGATTGAAGAAACACTCAAAAACCAGTTGGAAGAAAATGAGAAAATGAAGGAGATCTTGGAAGCATAAATACTCTCACAAAGGAAGGAACTTCAGAAGAAAGACGTGCAGCAAAATGACACCAAAATACTAGATGAAATTATCAGCATTCAAAGGCTATACTATGACAAGATTGGATTAGTATACAAAAAAACACATACTAAGAAGGGATCAATCTCATTGATTGTTTCGGTGAAGAGGATTTGGCATGATAAGTTTTTGATGATGGACATGGGTTCACTCCATCACTTCCTTCATCCTGAGATTAGTCACGATCCTTTAGACATCAAGATATCACAAGCCGATTATTCTCTAGATCTCATGGATAGATTTCACATGAGAGACTTAAAATCTACCCCTTCCTCTTTGAGGTGAGACTTGAGGATGGTGGGGACACTACACTGGTTGAAAACGCTCTATACAAACAACTAGTGGGGATTTTTTTGTATCTGTCTCACACCCGACAAGATCTATCATTTGAAGTGGGAGAAGTTTTTCAGGTACATGCAGGAGCCACATGAGTTACAGTTGAAAGTTGTGAAGTGTATCCTTCGTTACGTTTAGGGCACCATCAACTATGGCATTCTTTATGCATCAGGATCTGCATTGGATCACATAGGCTTCAAATATTTTGACTGGGCAGGTGACAACATTGATCACAAGTCTACATCTGAATACACTATTAGTTTGGGTGGAGGCCCTATCTCTTCGTCAAGCTAAAAAGGGAAACAAGAAAGAAGATAAAGAGAAATTCTTATAGAAAAGCATCTACCCAAGAGAAGACAATTTCTCATCTGATTAGGATGATGATACTGAAATTTACTCATAAGGAGTACTCTTTATGGCATTGAAAAATGATAAATGAGATTAGAAAGAAGAAGTTGAAGTAGATATTGAAGTAGAACTAATCAACGCCTTAAGTGAGCTAAAAACAAAAGGAAAGAAATACAAGTCACTTAAGGAAGAATTGATCAAGCTAGAGGATGGTTCTCAAAATCCCAACTCTGAAGAAGTCTATGAGGTGATTATGAATATAAATGTTCAAGTAGAAGACATCATAAGGATTTAAGAAACACTCAAAAACCAGTTGGAAGAAATGAGAAAATGAAGGAGAGCTTCAAAGCAGAAATAGTCTGACTAAGGAAAGAACTTCAAAAGAAAGACGTGCAACAAAACAACACCAAAATATTGGATGAAATCATCAACATTCAAAGGCCATACTATGACAAGTCTGGACTAGGATACGAATAATGCATACTAAGAAGGGCTCAAGCTCCATAATGACAAAAAGGAAAGTAAAAAAAAAGAGTTGTGCGGATGTCATTAGAGGTTCCATAAAAAAGGAAGAATGCAAACCTTCAAAGAAGAGAATTTGGAAAATGGAGAGAACTGAAGAAGAAAATTACATAAGATATGCACCACCTAGAAGATCCAAAAGTTAGAATCAACAAATAGCAATGGAGAGACCTTGAGAATATTACAGAAGAGTTGCACCACTTAGAAGATCCCCCATGTACAAGGTAAATGGATAGAATTTTGTGAACGCATTCATTCCTTTTTTGTGTGTTCAAAAGATGTAATTTTGTGAAGGCCTCGATGCCTTTTAGGTGTGTTAAAAAGATTGAGTTTTGTGAAGACCCTAAATCATTTGGATCATGTTAAAAAGGTCAAATTTTATGAACTCCATATGTGTTTAGGGAATACACTATTAGTTTAGTTGCAAGGCCTATCTCTTGGTTGAGCTTAAATTTGAAACAAGAAAGAAGATAAAAAAAAAATCTTCAAGAAAAGCCTCTACTCAAGAAAAGATAGTTTTTCATCTGATGAGGATGATGATAGTGACAGTTACTCAAAAGGAGTATTGTTTATGGAATTGAAAAATAATAAAGGAGATTATGAAGAAGAAGGTGAAGTAGATCTTGAAGTAGAACTAATCAACGCCTTAAGTGAGCTAAAAAGAGAAAGAAAGAAATACAAGTCACTGAAGGAAGAATTGATCAAGCTAAAGGATGGTTTTCAAAATCCCAACCCTGAAGAAGGCTATCAAATGATTATGAATCTAAAGGTTCAAGTGGAAGACACCAGAAGGATTGAAGAAACACTAAAAAAACAGTTGGAAGAAAATGAGAAAATGAAGGAAAGATTGGAAGCAAAGATAGTCTCACAAAGGAAGGAACTTCAGAAGAAAGATGTGCAACAAAATGATGCCAAAATATTGGATGAAATCATTAGCATTTAAAGGCCATAAGATGACAAGTCATCAACATTCAAAAGTGAAATTAAATGTTTCCAAATCTGAAGTAATATGTAGATACACACTTGAGAGATGTACACATTATCCCGATCGCAGGAAAAAACGTGTTGTTCTTGGTCCCGTTTTTGTCAATTTTGGGTCGTTCTTGGGTCATTTTTAGTCGACCTTCAACGAAGGCAAGTCTTAATAGGTGATGCACATGAATGAGTCCCAATTCTAAAATATGTTTTTGGATGCCAATTTGAGAGATGCACATGGGTTACCAAGCTAGCACAATGTTTGCGACATTCTTAGGCCTCTTTCAGTCAACTTTGGGTCATTCTGGGGTCGATTTTGATAAACCTCAAATGGATGCGAAGCTGAAAATGTGAAATTCTTTGTTTTCAAATATGAAATCATATTTGGATCACCATTTGATAGATGTACATGGGGTCCTGATCATAAGTAAAGACGTGCATTTCTTGGACCCCTTTTTTTAAACTTCGGGTCGTTTTGTGTCCACTATCAGTCAACCTCGAATTAATGCGATGGAAAAGAAACAAAATTATTTTATATCGAAAGAAAAATTGTATACCCATTTGAGAAGCCCACGTGGGTTCCCAACCTCTTGTAATGTTGAGGTAAGATTTGACCCCTTTTGGTCCACTTTGAGTTGATCTGGGGATGATTATGGTCAACCTCGAACAAGGGTGATGCCCAAAAAGTAAAACTCATTGTTTCCAATTATGAAATCATATTTGGATACCCATTTGAGAGATGTGCAGGGGCTCTCGATGGTGGGGGAAGACGTGCAATTAGTTTTCCCTTTTTTGTCAACTTCGAGCCACTCTAAGGCCACATTCGATCAATATCGAACGAAGGCGAGTCCTAAGAAGCAAAATTATTGGTTTCCAAATATAAAATATTTTTTTATCCCCGTGTGAGAGACAAAAGTGGGTTTCCAAGCCCATGTAATGTTGAGTCATTTTTTGGCCCCTTTCGGACAACTTCGTGTAGTTCTTGGGTCCTTTTAGGTCAACCTCGAACAAAGGTGATATTCGAAAAGTGAAATTATTTGTTTCGAAATATGAAATCATATTTGGATACCAATTGAGAGCTACACTTGAGGTCCCAATCGCAGGTGAAGAAATCCATATCTGGTGCCTCTTTTTGGCAACCTTAGGTCATTCTAGGGCCACTTACGGTCAACACAGAATGAATGTGAGGCCCGAGAAATGAAATTATCGCAAATCCAAAAAATAAATTATAAACCCATCTGGGAAGTAAACATGGTTTAAAAGGTTTGTAAGCCTTTTTGACATGTTAAAAGATTGAAATTTTTGAAGCTTTGATGCTCATCATGGACAAGGTAAAAAGATAGAATTTTGTGAATGTGCTCACGCCTTTAGTGTGTGTTAAACAATTTTAATTTTTTGAAGGCCTCGATGCCTTTTAGGACTATTAAAAAGCTTGAATTTGTTTAAGACCCTAAAGCATTTGGGGCGTGTTAAAAAGGAAAAATTTTGTGATCTCCATATGCCTCTAGGGAAATATAAAAAGGTGGAATTGCCACTTGGATTCATACATGATTGATCTTTGGTTTGCAAGCTCAAGAAGCCTCTCTATGGCCTTAGCAGGATTTGAGAACATTGTAGGCCAAGATGGACTCCTACCTGTTGTCCCAAAATTTTGTGAGATGTAAATCTGATCCAAATGTCTACATGCTTAGGACCACTGATTCACTTTTGATTCTAGTTCTTTATGTCAATTATCTTTTGATCACTTCTCCCTGCATGTACCTGAAGACTTCTCCCACACCTGACCATATCTATCATTTTCATAAGGTAGGTGACAACACCGATTGCAAGTCCACATCCGAATACACTATCAATTTGGGTGTGGGGCCTATCTCTTGGTCGAGCTAAAAAGGGAAACAAGAAAGAAGATAAAGATAAATTCTTCAATAAATGCCTTCTACCCAAGAGAAGACATTTTCTCATCCGACGAGGATGATGATAGTGATAGTTACTTTGAAGGAGTACTCTTTATGACATTAAAAAATGATAAAGGAGATTAAGAAGAAGAAGGTGAAGTAGAACTAATCAATGTCTTAAGTGAGCTAAACATAGTAGGAAATAAAAACAAGTCACTCAAGGAAGATTTGATCAAGCTAAAGGATGGTTCTCAAAATCCCAACTCTGAAGAAGTGTATCAAATGATTATTAATCTAAAGGTTGGTTTGGTTACTAGTTGTTTTTGGTTGTTGATCTCTTCAATGATCAATGACCAGATCTTTGTCACGTCTCGATAGATGTTTGTAGTGCAATTTTAACTTTGCAAGGTTCATATGAACTTTTCCCTCACTTCTACGATCGCGTTCTACTTCAACAGAGATAGTTGGCCAACCTCTTTACTAACATAGAGATTCCTCTCGATTAATCACACCCACACAGATACAACTAAGTCTGATTGTCATGCTCAGTTACATGAATCCACCCACGATTTAGTTTTTCTTCCTTGATATCACATGGTTATACACACACATAGAACCTCGAATACCATTAATAGGTTAATTAATCAATTGATATAGATTCACACATTAACACATGATCACATAATCACATAATCATAGAGGCACGGAAATCCATTTTCATAGCAACTTGACTTGGGATTTGGTTCTGCTTCCTTCGGGAAGGAAAATTTTCAGATGTAGATGGGCTACAGGACCAAGAGCACAACATATGGACAGGCTAGCAAATACAAGGAAATACTGATTGTCAAAGATTTTCAGCAGGTCATGGCATAGACTATGATGGGACATTCGCTCATGGCCCTAGTAGCGAATATGGAATCCATTTGTGTGGCCCTTGTTATTGTGACCACTAGAGGATGGGAAGTCCATCAAATGGATGTGAAGAATGCATTTCTTCATGGAGATCTTCTAGTGGAGATTTACATGGAGTTTCCACATGACTTCATACATGATTGATCTTTGGTTTGGAGGCTCAAGAAGTCTCTCTATGGCTTGAAGCAAGAGGCTATATAATTGTACGACAAGATGGACTCCTACCTGTTGTCCCAAAATTTTGTGAGATGCAAATCTGAGCCAAATGTCTACATGCTTAGGACCACTGATTCACTTTTGATTATAGTTCTTTATGTGGATGATCTTTTTATCACTGGCTCCTAAACGTACCTGGAGTCTTCTCCCACACCTGACGAGATCTATCATTTGTAGTGGGAGCAGTCTCTAGGTACATGCAAGAGCTGCATGAGTTATGTTGGAAGGATGCAAAGTGTATCCTTTGATACGTTCATGGCATCATCATCTATGGGGATCTTCATGCACTAGGCTCTGCCTTGGATCTCATATGCTTCACAGATTCTAACTGAACATGTGACAACTAATTGCAACTCCACATCTGAATACACTATCAGTTTGGGTGCAGGGCGTGTCTCTTGGTTGAGCTAAAAAGGGAAACAAGAAGCTTCCACAAATTTCAATCTTTTTAACATGCTTAAAAAGTACACAATCCTTTGCAAAATTTTGTCTTTTTAGCACCCACGAAATGCATATGGGCCTTTTCAAAGTTCCACCCGTCAAATTCATTACAGTTTTTACAAACTTCAATCTTTTTAACACACCTAAAAGACATCAAGGCCTTCACAAAATTGCATTTTTTCAACACACTGAAAAGGCATCAATGTGTTCAAAAACGATATCTTTTTACCTTGTCCAGGGGCATCGAGGCTTCCAAAAATTTTAATTTTTTTAAGATGTCGAAGGATAAAGTAAAAATACATTAATAATACATTTTTACATAAATACTATGACAAGTCTCATAAATACATTTTAACTTGACTGAATGAAAATGTATGTTTATGTGGATTTAGGTGTTGGAACTAACTTTTTATAATTTTGGTTGTATATTGTGCATGGATCAAAGATACACATACTTGTTTCCATCGATATCATTATAACTGTATTTGTAGCATACATGGATGAATCTGAGACATACGATGTCTGACCCAACATTAGGATGTGTACATTAGAATTGAACTCTTATAATTCTCTCATTTTTTTATATGTTTCCCATTAACACATCTTTTCGTAGGCTTCTCAGCGCCTGCATTACCCAAGCTAACATATGACATTTTGACATCCTCCTCATGGTTTTAAACATGACCTAGAAGAGTGTCACGATATCCAATACATAATATGGAACTACAACATGGGCACAATATCTAATACAAAACTACTAAAAAAGAGTGGCATAATCCAACACATCATTTTTTACAAATGCTTATAACCATTTTTGGCATGTTAAAATGATTGAAATTTGTAGAACCTTCTATGCCCATGGACAAGGTAAAATGATATAATTTTGTGAAATCATTCATGCCTTTTGTGTGGGTTAAAAATATGTAATTTTGTGAAGGCCTCGATGCCTTTTAGATGTGTTAAAAAGATCGCGTTTTGTGTAGGCCTCGATGCCCATGGACAAGGTAAAAAGATAGAACTTTGTGAATGTTCCCATGCCTTTTGTGTGTGCTCAAAAGTTGTAAGATTTGATTTTTTGAAGACCCTAAAGCATTTGCGGCATGTCAAAACGGTAAATTTTTTTGAACTCCAGATGTCAAACCTCAATACCTAAGAAGTAGTGCATTAGGCCAAGGTCTTTCATCTCAAATTCTGCACCGAGTGTCTTCTGACAATCAATGATGAGAATTTCTTCTCCAATTAGAAATAAGTCATCCACATATAACAACAATATAACAGGCTCATCATTCATAACCTTGAAGTAAAGGCTAGAGTCAGTGTTACTCTTGGTAAAGCCCAAGCTCGTTAGGAAACTGTCAATTCTTCCATACCAAGCTCTAGGAGATTTTTTCAATCCATACAGAGCCTTCTTCAATCTGCATACATGAGTCTTTATGTCTTCAACTTAAAACCCTTGAGTTTGTTCTATATACACTTCGTCTTCTATGACACCATTTAAGAAAGTTGTTTTCACATCCATTTGGTGTAAATTCCATTTCATCTAAGCAGCAAGGGCTATGATGGTTCTGATTGAAGTGTATTTGTCTACATGAGAAAATGTCTCTTCACATTCAATGCCTTCCTTTTGAGAAAGGCCATGAGCAACAAACCTTGCTTTATATTTCTCAATACTTCCATCAACATCATGTGTTATCTTGTATATCCATTTGGAAGATACCACATCCTTTCTCTTCGGTCTCGGAACTATTTCTCATACATCATTATTTATAATGGATTGGTATTCTTCTGTCATGGCATCTGCCCATTCTTTCTTCTGAATAGCTTCTTCAAAGCAAGTGGGTTGCTTCTCTAAGAGACCACACATCAAAGCCATATAACTAGAGAATGGCTTGGGTTTCTTCATTTGTATCATGGTTCCTTCGGGGGCACCATACTTCTCTCCATATTGAATACGTTCCCTTGCCTAGGATGGATTTCTCTTGTGGGAGATTGTCATCTGGGGAGGTTCTTGAGATTCTATTATGTTAGGATCTTCCGAAATCTCATCATCAGGAGAAGCTATGTCTTCCCTCACTATTTCTGCAACTATGGGAGCTACATGTTCTTCTTCATATACTTCTTTAAGATGGCATATTCTTGATTTCTTGAGTGCTTCATATTGTTCGAAGGTTACATCTATGTTGATCTCAATATGATGGTAACATGGTATATAAATTTTGAAGGCCTTGGAAACCTCATAGTATCCAACAAATATTCCCTTCTTTCCTGAAGGGTCCAACTTGGTTCTCTTCTCTTTAGGAATGTGTACAAATACTGGACAACCAAATATTTTGAGATGGCTTACTTCTGGTTTCTTTATAGAGAACATCTCTTCGGGGGTTTTGAACCCAAGTGCACTATGGGATAATTGTTTCTATAAATACATTGTTTTTCTTGTTAATGTTTAAGATATTATTAGGTTTCTTTTCAATTTACTAGATAACCATAGCATATATATAATCACTGAGAGAAGCACAATTACAAGATACACAACATTTATCCTGGGAAACCTTCATGGGGAAGAAAACCCAACAAAAAATTTCTTAATATAGATAGTCAATACAATGCCAAGACAATAAACCAAACACTAGAGAATATCCTCTACTAAGAAATGTGCCTCTCTCTCTTCCTTCTTTTGTATTCAATATCCAATATGTGGTTTCTTAAATTCTGAAGAACTTTTTTTTTAAATGAAGGCAAATAGAACAAAACAGAGCCCATACTACCTCCCGTGAACTTAAAATCCATAACTCTGAGTGTGATAATAAGACCATTTAATTGACCTGTGCATGTTTGAATAGCACCTGAGAGAGTAAGAGGAAGTACTGCGGAGAAGTCCCTTATTGCCATACAAAATTGAGTTCATCATCTTAGGATACCAGAGAGAGAAGTCCCCCACAATAAGTGGTAATTGAAACTTCCTTCAATACTTGCACACTAGATGAGTGAGCTGAGTGAGTGAGCAAATGAGGTGTTGAATTCCTTTATTTATACAAATTGGCAGGTGCTGAAAAGGTGTCTCTTCGCTGGGCAGGGATGACTTGTCTTTTTAGTGGTTAAAACCACTTTAATTAGCCTAGGGGTCAACTTCTCAATTTGCATAATACAATTAGGGTTTGACCAATCCACAAAAGGGGATTTGTTCAATTACAATGCCCAACATGATCAATTCACAAAAGGGTATTGATATAATGAATAATAAATAAATAATAAATAGAATACTCTTTGCAGTTACAATATTTCAACACCCCTTCTTAACAAAAAGGATATTCTACAACATCATCAGGAGAGAGAGAGAGAGGGAAACAACATCAACAACAATTGGAACATTGACTGACATATCTATAAATCATCGAAATTTTTTCTCATCATCAATATCATCATTCACAACAGGGAGATGGAATGGAATCATCCTATGCATCGACATGGATTAGTATAACACTAATACATCATCATCAATAACAACACAAGGTTGATACAACATCAATAACAACAATATCACAACACAAAGTTTGGAGCATCATCATCAACAACAACATCACAACACGAAGGCTAGAGTATCATCAACATCAACACTAGGTTGGAAATCTTCATCACAAAGCTGGTATCTCAACAACATCAACACAAGGCTGAAAATCTTCAGCACGAGGCTGGCATCTCAAAAAAATCAACATGAAGCTGGAAATATTCAACACTAGGCTGGCATCAAAACACGAGGCTGGCATAACAACAACATCAACACGAAACCATAAATCTTCAACACTAGGCTAGCATCACAACACAAGGCTGGCAACACAACAACATCAACATGAAGCTAGAAATATTCAACACTAGGTCGACATCACAGCACGAGGTTGGCATCACAACACTACTCCCCCTTTCGAGGGAGGTCCTTTCAGATTATGCCAAGATTATCTCAAAAGTGCTCAAACTTTACATGAGATAGAGGCTTGGTCAACACATCAACAACTTGTTCATCCGTGCTGACATATTGGAGCTTTATGGCTCCTCTCTGCACCATATCACGGATGTAATGATATCGGATCTCTATGTGTTTTGACTTGTCATGGAACACAAGGTTCTCTGTCATATTTATGAAACTCTGGTTATCAAATAGGATCACGGTTGCTTCCATCTCCAGATCAAATATATTTGTCAACAACTTCTGAAGCCATATGGCTTCACAACTGGTAGAACATGCAAGCATGTATTTTTCTTCTGTTGTGTGTTGGGCCCCAACAACTCCCCCTAAATGTTTACAAAATTTAAAGGGCCTCCATTAGAATCTTTATAATTATGATGAGCTACATAATCAATATTTTCAAATAGTTCCATACCTTGGCTTGCTTTGCGACAAACTTAATACATTCAATATAGTATGAGACATTCATTACAAGAGTATATGTCAAAAGTTAGAAACATCTCAATTTAAACAAAAACGTTAATTTTTATCAAATGTTTACTTTCGTTTAAATTATGATTATGTGTTCATTCTTTTGCTAATTAGCAAGTTTGACTATTTTGAATAATGTGTTCAATACATCATCAAATAATATCTTGGTTGGTTTCTCATTTTCATAAAATAATTTGGTGATATTAATTAATTAAATTCTTTTTTCATTTTGCATCTCATAATAATAATAAAAAATAAAAAAGAATTATCTATCATTTGTTTGATTTTGTAAAAAACCAAACTTAATATTTTTCTCTTCTCCATTAACTTGAAGCTTCTAGAATTTTAATATCATTATAAACAATGGTTGTTTAGAACTTATAGTTAGTTTAAATTCATTTTTTATTTTATTGTTCTAGATTTTGTTTTATTCACAATTTTTAGGTTTTTTATTTTTGGTTATTAATTTAGGTTTCTTTTTGTTTCACAGGTTTCTATTATCAAATATTTGATATGGATATGATCATGGCTTGATTTTATTATCCAAATACATTCAAGATGATTGATCCAAAAATAATATTGGATTGCTACAAATAATTTTATGGGCAACAACAGATAAAATTTGGAAAGGCATCAAGATTAGACAGATGATTTTGCAGGACTGATTGTAACCAAACCGCGAGGAATTTGAAGAAATGGTTGAAAACCCAGAACCCAAATGGACCCATTTACCTTCCATATAGATACTTTCCCAAAACAATTCCCGATTTGAGAGATATTTGTGTCTCTTTATGAGGAAAATTTCAGGTGGCGGAAATCAATAATGATGCCCAGACTGTTCATTCAATGTATAAATATATGAGAAAGTTCAAAGCTAGAGAGATCGAAGAATTGGAGAGAAGGATTTTTATCCTTTCTCTTTTGTATATTATTTCTTTTGTAAACTTTTTTTTCTTTTCAAATGGAGTAACGGATGGTTGGAATCTTTGGGAGAATGGACGAGTATTTTCAAAGAAGAATATGGAATTCTAGGTTGCTTAATGGCTTTTGTCCTATGAGTAAAATGGTTTTATTTTCATTATAATATCTTCATATTATTTGAGTAATTGATTATGCATTGTTTTAAATTAGATTTAGTCTGTTTTATCAATACATGGTTAATTGCTATCATTTATGTATTAATTTTTTCAATCTTCAAGAGTCTATTATCTTAACAATTCTTCCAAGAGTACAATATGGGCATGTGATTTTGAGAAAGAATATGGGAAAACAATTCATCTTTGGCTTTAGACCTATGTGATGCTTATTCCATTCCGTTCTTTCATTACTATTGTATTATGAGAATGTTATTATGGTTGATTTTAGCTTTAGCTTGTCATCATATGGTGTTTGCATACTGTTAAATGTTATAAGTTGTCCATAATTTCCTATTCCATTTTTTATTTGTGATCAATCGATCATTTGATTATTGTGGAATTTATTTCTAATGTTAAATGATGGATAATATCAATACTCAGAATTGAGTTTTCTTTCATTCTTAAATATTGATTATCTTAAGATCACATGATTTTTAATTAGTTGTCTTCATGTTGTTATCAATTTACTCCAATATCAAATACTTCTTTGAATGTATTCTGGAAGTGATAGTATTGTTATGTTATAGGTTTCCCTTAACAACAGTACATGCAGGAGCTCATACAACACAACAAGATAATACAAGTTTCGTTGATCAGCTACAGGTTATTATGTGTGTTATTTAGTTAAGTTGTTTATGAATGAAACGATGATTACATTAATTAGCTTTGACTGTTTTTGTGTCACTGTTTCAATCGTATTCATTTAGTATTTATTCGTTTAATATATTTTTAAAAAATCCAAAAAGAAGTGTTGTTCATATTTGATTCATAAACTTTATCAAACAATCATTTGCACAAGATTTCATGCAAGCCTTGTAAACTGTATATAAATTGTTCATAATCATTTGTATATTCACATTATTAGATAAATATTTGTAATTATTGTGTTGATTGTTAGAATCTTTTCTTTAGTTAGTTTGTTTTATTTTTCTATCTTTAGGACCCTAGTTGGCTAATGGAGCCATTAAACCCGTCAGAATATGTTACACCAAATGGCTTGGGTTATTTAGACAACCTCGGACCAGATCTATTCTTCCAGATGACGGTAAGTCAAATTTGTCCATCAACAAATGGCGCTAGAAGGAGGGTCGCGATCGATTTAATGAATAAATGTTTTACCTCTCAGCCTTTCATAACTCCATAATTATAAATCCTTCTTATGTATCATCTTATAATTCACTACAAGGCAGGCTAACTATTTGGAGTCAATTTCTTCAAATTCTTAATGGCTCCTACCCAAATCACTGTGTCAGAACATGCTTTTAATGTCTCACTACCAGTTATTTCCAACAAGACAAATGATCTCTTTTCAAAACTCACCTTTGATGGTAAAGCGAACACATCTACAATAGACCATATTTCTAATTTGTTTTATAAGTATTTATGACATAAGATCATTGATTCTGATGTTACATTCAGATTGTTTGCTCTCACTTTCCGAGGTCGGGTTAAAATTTGGTTTGAATCTTTTCAGGCTAATTCTATTCATTCTTTGTCTGACTTTGTATTTGATTTTTTATCAGATTTTAGCAACTATGATTATGATGAATTAAGTGAAGAATTAAGTTGCTTAAGGAAAGAAAATGGTGAATCATTCAATGATTTTAGAATTAGGCTAATCCATGTTTGTACTAGATTCCCTTTGAAAGAAATGTCGCTTATTAATGAGTGGTTTGAATATTTTGTTTCTCTCTCAGACAAGCAAGATCAATTAATTGTTAACCAATCTGAATTGAGCACTAACACTCAATCTCAAGATGGTTCAAATTTTCATGTTGATCTTGAATATTTTGAAGCACCACAATTTTTGTCGACTTCTTTCATTTTGGAAAATCATGAACCACATAATGCAATTGTCACATCTAATCATTTTTTGCAAATAATGTCTCCTCCTATCGAAGAAGGAACCTTTACTTTAAAAGATGATAGTTGTCACACTCTCATAGATTTTATAATAGTTTCTAAAGTAAAAGAGGTCGAATGTGAAGTTGATAATCATGTGAACGATAAATCTTCCCCTAATTTAGTTGAACAGATCCATGATCAATCAGTGGGAGATAAAATCATTAGGTAGACTATTAATCAACCTTCTATCTCTAGTGATTTTCTCTCAAATTTTCCCTTACAAAATGAACCAAATTGTCTCTTAGAAACTGTCTTGTATTCTTTAAAAGAGAATACAACAGAAGTTGATCAGTTTATATAAGGAGAGGGAACAAAACCATATTTTGAAACGTATATACCTATCATTTAAAGAGATGCATTTCGTCTCCTCAATTCTTCTACATATTATTCCTTGTACCCCGATGTTTTTTATCCTAATTTTGTGCAATTGCATGTTCCATATTGCATTGGAGAGAATTCAAGATTATATAATCAGGTACAAAGAGATTATCGAATAGAAGATAAAGAGGAAAATAATTCTACCCATAATATCAATACTCAGAATTGATTTTTCTTTCGTTCTTAAATATTGATTATCTTAAGATCACATGATTTTTAATTAGTTGTCTTCATGTTGTTATCAATTTACTCCAATATCAAATACTTCTTTGAAAGTATTCTGGAAGTGCTAGTATTGTTCTGTTATAATTTTTCCTTAACAACAGTACAGGTAGGAGTTCATACAACACAGTAAAATAATACAAGTTTCATTGATCAGCTACAGGTTATTATGTGTGTTATTTAGTTAAGTTGTTTATGAATGAAACGATGATTACATTAATTAGCTTTGACTATTTTTGTGTCACTTTTTCAATCGTATTCATTTATTATTTATTCTTTTAATATCTTTAAAAAAAAAATCCAAAAACAAGTGTTGTTCATATTTGATTCATAAACTTTATCAAACAATCATTTTCGCAAGATTTCATGCAAACCTTGTAAACTATATATAAACTGTTCATAATCATTTGTATATTCACATTGTTAGATAAATATTTGTAATTATTGTGTCGATTGTTAGAATCTTTTCTTTAGTTAGTTTATTTGATTTTTCTATCTTTAGTACCCTAGTTGTCTAACAAAGCCATAAAACTCGTCAGAATAGGTTACACCAAATGACTTGGGTTATTTAGACAACCTCGGACTAGATCTATTCTTCCAGTTGAGGACAAGTCAATTTTTCCTGTCAACATCATGATGAGAGAAATGCTTGATTGCTTCCTACTCTATCATGAGATCATGGTTGACCCCAGACTGAAACAAGATCCCAAAGTTCTCTTTCTGTCAGAGACACTTCCAACCCAATCTAAATTGGTATAACCACTCAATATGAAGTCATGATCTTCATCATAACTAAGACCACAATCTAATGTACCCTTAAGGTACCTCATCACATGTTTTTCAACTACCAGGTGAACACGTATGGGCTCTACCAGAAACTGACTCAAGGTGTTCACAACAAAACATATATCTAGCCTGATGTTCGTCAAATACATCAATGATCCAATAAAATGTATGTACAATGCAGCATCAATCAATTTCGATGAAGTGTCAACCATGAGCTTCAACTTTGTTTCCATGGGTGTATTCATGGATTTTCACATCAACATATCAAATCTATTTAGTATTTCAACTGCATAATTCCCTTAGTTAAGGAAGATCTTCTTTGGGCTCCGCCAGACCTCAAGACATAAGAAATAGTGCAGTAGGACAAGGTCTTTCATCTCAAATTTTGCAGCAAGCTTCTTCTTACAATTAGTGATGAAATTTTCTTCTCCAGTTAAGAATAATTCATCCACATAAAACAACAACATAACAGCCTCATCATTCATAACCTTGAAGTAAAGGTTAGAATCATCTTTTCTCTTGGCAAAGCCCAATATCAACAGAAAACTGTCAATCCTTCTATACCAAACTCTAGGAGCTTGCTTCAATCCGTACAGAGCCTTCTTCAACTTGCAGACATGAGTCTTCCTATCTTCAACTTCAAATCCTTAAGGTTGTTCTATATAGACTTCTTCTTCTTCAATGACACCATTTAAGAAAGTTGTTTTCACGTCCATTTGGTGTAAATTCCACTTCATCTTAGCTGCAAGAGCTATGATAGTTCTGAATGAAGTGTATCTGGCTACATGAGAAAATGTCTCTTCATAATCAATTCCTTCCTTTTGAGAAAATCCATGAGAAACAAACCTTGTTTTATATTTCTCAATACTTCCATCAACAACATGTTTTATTTTGAAAATCCATTTGGAAGATACCA
This sequence comes from Picea glauca, assembly GCA_000966675.3. NCBI lineage: Eukaryota > Viridiplantae > Streptophyta > Pinopsida > Pinales > Pinaceae > Picea > Picea glauca. Next base: position 336,792 of record JZKD02S2050275.1, on the reverse strand, counting down.
CATCCTTGCTCTTCGGTCTCAGAACTATTTCCCATACATCATTCTTTATAATGGATTGGTATTCTTCTATCATGGCATCTGCCCATTCTTTCTTCTGAATAGATTCTTCAAATAAAGTAGGCTCCTTCTCTAAGAGACCACACATCAAAGCCATATAACTAGAGAATGGATTGGGTTTCTTCACTTGTCTCATGGTTCCTTCAGGGGAACAATACTTCTCTCCATATTGAATAAGTTCCCTTGCCTAGGTTGGCTTTCTCTTGTGGGAGATCATCATATGGGGAGGTTCTTGAGATTTTATTATGTCATGATCTTCTAGAATCTCCTCATTATGGGAAGTTATGACTTACCTCACTGGTTATGCAACTCTCAAAGCCACAGGTTCTTCTTCATATACTTCTTCAAGCTGACATCTTCTTGATTTCTTGAGTGTTGCATCTTCATCAAAGGTTACATCCCTACTGATATCTATATGATGATAACTTGGTATATAAACTTTAAAGGCATTGGATACCTCACAATATCCAACAAATGTTCCCTTCTTTCCTGAAGGGTCCAGCTTGGTTCTCTTATCTTTTGAAATGTGTACAAATACTGGGCAGCCAAAAATTTTGAGATGGCTTACTTCTGGCTTCTTTCCGGAGAACATCTCTTCAGGGGTTTTGAACCCAAGTGCACTATGGGACAATATGTTTTGTACATATATTGTTGTTTTTTCTACTTCTGCCCATAAGTTCATTGGAAGATCTTTATCATGGATCATGATCTTCACTACTTCCATTATAGTTATGTTATTTCTTTTTTATACACCATTTTGTTGAGGAATGTAGGGAGTGGTGAGCTCCCTCTTGATCCTGACATATTTGCAAAAGTTTGCAAACTAATTTGACGTGTATTCTCTTCCATTATCTGACCTGAGTATCTTGATATTTCTTTCAGAGAGATTCTATATCAAGGCTTTGAATTCCTTGAATTTACTGAACACTTCATCTTTTGATTTCAAAAAGTAAACCCAGGTTTTATGAGAATAGTCATCAATAAAATATACATAGTATGCATACCCACGAATGGACGTTGATGGCATTGGGCCACACACATCTGAGTGAATGAGCTCTAGGACTCCTTATTTACCGTCTCTCTTCAGGAAAGGGTTCTTGATGTTCTTTCCTTGTGCACATCCATTGCACACTCCTTCATGTTCAACCTTGAATTCTGGTAGACCTGTGACTTCCTTGGTTACATATGGTAATGCTTTGTAGTTGATGTGGGATAATATTCTATGCCAAAGTTCATGTGGATTATCATGTTGATTTTTCAATAAGCAAGATTAAGCATGAATTTCATTCCAATTTTAGCCTTTAACCATAACCATTAATGTTGCAGCATCCAATATCACAAGAAGAAGCACCATGCACAAGAACACAAGAAGTATTATGGGAAACCCTTCTCAACAAGGGAAGAAAACCCAGCCAAATCCTTTTATATATTCTTTAAGAGAAATACCTTCACCACCAAGAAAACCTAGCACACAAGAGGGTGCTCAAACCCTAGAAGACTAGTGCCCAAGAGAGGTGCACACTTTTCCCAAGAAGGTGTACTTGCTGAAATTTCCGAACTCACATGAAAGATATGATTCCTCAATGGGGAATTTACCTTTACTTATACTAACCTGAACCTATCAACAGAAGTGTATATTGGAACTACAGGGCTGACCTCGCTAAGTCACATTATAATTAATATTAACCATATTAATTATTTTTTACATTTATTACTAATCACATTAAGGTGGGGCCGACCTATACCCTTTACATTACAATTTGGGTTACATGCAGGTCTGACTCTTGAACAATATAGAAAGGGATCTGATACACCCACTAGTGCTCATCCACTAGGGACACATCCATAGGGATGTCCATATATCTGGCTCACTACATTACATAGAAGAACCTGTTCTTCACATGTTCACCTATGATCATCCACTCAACATATCTTCTTTCGCACTGCATCACACATGAGAATCATCTGGAGTTTATTGTCAACTATGTTGCTCAGAGGAGGCTAATACATCATCTTCATTTCTATTCTCATGACGATGCACCCAACACTTTGGGATTTCACACGTTCACCTTGTGCTCAGCCACAGGCACATCCAAATCAACAGATCACCTTTCCCGCAAGATAATCATCTGGAGTTCTTCTCAACTCTCTGAATGGAGGAGGTCATCTCTACGTTCCAGCTCTGTCTCAGATAGTAACCACACACCCTTCTCAGGGGATTTCTCTCAGGTTTTTACACTGGATAAAGTCTCACATAGCTGCAATGATCCACATCTCACAGGTTTGTAAGTTGGATAATGTCACACATAGATGAAATCATCAACACTCCCTCACATCTAGGGAGACATTCTTCATCATGCCAAGTCTCACGCAGATGTACTTTGAACTTTGTATTGGCTGGAGTTATCAACACTCCCTCTCAACTAGGGAGGCATTCTTCATTAAGTTAGTTTGGTGAAGATGTCTGCAATCTGCTCATGTGTAGGAAGGTACTGCATGTGTACGATTTTCATCTACATCATATCTCTGATATAAGGATATTTCATCTCATCGTGTTTCGATCCATTAGGAAACACTAGGTTCTCAAGGAGATTTACACATGACTCTTGGTTATCATCATAAGATCCATCTCAAGGTCAAGTAAATCTATCAGAATCTTGTGAAGCCATATTGCTTCGCACACTTGATGCTATATACTCTGCCTCTGTGGTGCTTAAGGCCACAGAGTTTTGTTTCCTATTGCATCAAGAAACCATGGAAAAATTCATGGTAGAACAACAACCGAATGTGCTCTTCCGGTCCACTGTACTTTCTGCTCAATCTGAATCTGCATATCTTGCAAACTAAATTTCACACTAGATGCATATCTCAGGCCATATCCAAATGTGCCTCATATATATCTCAATACATGTTTTGTTGTTTGTCTAGTGTGTCTGTCTCGGTTGACTCATGAAATTACTAAGCACATTCATTGCATGGCATGAATCAAGTCTGGTGTTAACCAAATACATCAATAATCCAATTAGTTGTGGATCAATCTCATCTGAATCATCATCAATCTTTTTCTTTAAATCCATCACAGTGGATTTTGTATTCTGTCATACTAAACTTCTTTAATATTTTCACTGTATATTTTCCTTGACTCGGGAAAATCTCATCAGTTCTCTGTCATACTTCTTGTTCCAAGAAGTAGTGCATCATACTTAAATTCTTCATCTCGAATTCATAAGTCAAGGATTACTTGTATCCAACAACAAGGCTTTCTGAATAAGTCATCAAAATCAGACTCTCGCCACCCACATTGTAATAATATAGGTTTGTATTAGAAACATTCTTGCTGAAATCCAAACTCATCAAGAATCTATCTTTCTAATATAGTTTCCAACTCATGGAAGGTAGTATGGATGGAAGTGTATCAGGTTTACTAGATCACGTGTCTCATCATAGATAACTCCCTCTGTTTGTGAGAAACCTTTGGCTATAGATCTCATTTTGTATTTCTCGACACTTCCATCAGTTGCATGCTTGATATTATAGATCCACTTGGAAGTTACCACAAACTTCCCTTGTGGTCCCTGAATAATATCTTATACATCATTCTTTAAGATAAATGGGTATTCTTCTATTATGGCATCTTGCCATACTTATTCTCCTATTACTTCTCTAAGACAAGGAGGATTAACATCAATGAAGTGGCTCATGACTGAAGGATAGCTTGAAAATATCTTTTGCTTTCTCGGGATGTGCCTTGATATGTTTGTATGTTTCTCTTCCTCTTGCATAGTGAGTCTAGGTAGGCCTTTTATGCCCTACTATAATATCTCTGAACATATCAACTAGAGCAACTAGATTAATGTTTGTCTCCCTCTAAACTGCTGAAGGGGGAGAAGCTATTGTCTTAATATCAATCTCCATCTGAGATTCTTTGGATCTTTGAAAGACTATCTCTTCTTCAACATCTCTTATTGTCTCAATCTGTCTCTGACCAGGGATGTCTTTGAAGATTCACTGGATCTATCTTGGGCTTCTTCTCTTTGGGTACATGAAAATACACTGGGCACCCAAATAACCTGAAGTGTTCAATATCAGGCTTCATTCCGGTGAATACTTCTTCAGGAGTTATGTTTTTCAAAGTCTGGTGAAGACTCTTGTTCTGAACATATATTATGTCATCCATTCTTCTTCCCATGGAATCCTAGAAATATTTTGATCATGCATTATTGCATTGGTTGTCTCAATGATGGTTTTATTCTTCCTCTTTCTCAAATAGTTTAGAATCCCTCTTAGGCAAGTGACTCCCTCTGAGGCAAGTGACTCCCCCTGAAGGATAATCATATTCCTTTGTTCTTAACCTTTCTGGAATAAGAAAACAAGAGGAACCAAAACAAGAATATCTCCTAAAGGAGAATAATGAGTACATCTCTAAAATCAAAACAATTTAAGGATTGTTGTCCCATATACAACACCTACTTGTAGCAAAATTTAGAAATATAGGTTAGAGGAATGAAAATTACAACAATCAAACCCAGAGTTTTCACTTCCAGTGTGTCGTTCCTCTGAATGCACTAAGATTCCTCTGGATCCGTGACTTCAACAAAAGGTTCCTTCATCCTACAATTTCCCTCATGCCAATGATATAAATAATATATATAGAAGTGCATACCTGAGGGTGTTGATATGTTGATGTCTTCATTTCTTTGAGCTCTTGTTTTTCTGAAACTGGGTTTGCTTGAATCATCAAGCATTCCTCCCATTACGATTTTCCTCATTTTTGGATTCTTTACAAACCCTTGTCAACTTGGTTAGTAAACCTAATGGTTAGGCTAGGCTAGCACTTTTAGGTTTATTTGTACTTATGAAGGCCAAAAATAAGCCTTTCAAAATATAGGAGAACTCTGGTGAGCTGAAGATCTCCTTCAAGGAATTGCAGAAACCCTAATTCTGAAATTTCTATAGAAATTAGCGAAACCCTGGAAACCTTAGGGCCAAAAATTCAAAATGCTCGGAAATTCAATCTGAAGCTTGCTAGAGGTCTGTTGAAGAAGGTTGTAAACTCTTATGGTAATTTAATCCCCAATTTCCAAGTTCCAAGTGTTGAAACACTGAAAAGAAGAGGGTCGTATAGATTTTCTGGAAACCCTAGGAGGGTCGTACGGTTCTACAGAAGAGGAGGGATGAATGGTAAAAGGTTGTATCTTGTACAATGGGTTCTTCAAGACCTATGCTCTGATACCATGTTTATTTTTCAATAAGAAAGGTTAATCATGAATTTCATTCCAATTTTAGCATGTAACCATAACCATTAATGTTGTAGCAACCATGATCACAAGAAGAAGCACCATGCACAAGAACAAAAGAAGTATCCTGGGAAACCCTTCTCAGCAAGGGAAGAAAACCCAGCCAAATCCTTTGCTATATTCTTCAGGAGAAATACATTCACCACCAAGAAAACCTAGCACACAAGAGGGTGCTCAAACCCTAGAAGACTAGCACCTAAGAGAGTTGTGCACTTTTCCCAAGAAGGTGTAGTTCCTGAAATTTCCAAAACCACATGAAAGATATGATTCCTCAATGGGGAATTTACCTTTACTTATACTAGCCTGAACCTGTCAATATAAGTGTCTATTGGCACAACATGGTTGACCTCACTAAGTCACATTATAATTAATATTAACTAGATTAATTATCTTTTACATTTATTACTAAATCATATTAAGGTGGGGTCAACCTGTACCCTTTACATTACAATTTGGGTTATAGGCAGGTCTGACTCTTGAACAATATAGAAAGGGCAATGATCCATCCATGAGTGCACAAACACTAGGATAACAGCAATAGAGATGACCATATCTCTGGCTCACTACATTACACAGAAGAACCAATTATTCACACGTTCACATGTGTTTGTCCACAGACACATCCACTCAACAGATTTTCTTTCCCACTACATCACACACGAGAGTCATTTGGAGTTTCTTGTCAACTCTATTTCTCAGAGGAGGCTAACACATCATTTTCATTTATGTTCTCATGAAGATGCACCCAACACTTTGGGATTTCACACGTTCACATTGTGCTCAGCCACATGCACGTATAACTCAGCAGATCACCTTTCCCATAGGATAATCATCTGGAGTTATTCTCAACTCTCTGAATGGAGGAGGTCATCTCTACGTTCTAGCTCTGTCTCATATAGAAACCACAGACCCTTCTCAGAGGACTTCTCTTAGATTTGTAATCTAGAGAAAGTCTCACATAACTGCAATGATCCACATCTCATAGGTTTGTAAGTTGGATAATGTCTCACATAGCTGCAATAATCAACATCTCAATGGAATCAGTCAAGGCTACTTCTGAGTGACCCTTTAGCTTATACATGCCACCTTCTTATTTTCCAATAATGATTGCTTCTTCCATGGTTTTTTCTTTGGGCCACATAAGAACTTCTCCATCTATGAAGGAAACTCTGAAGCCTTTCTTCTCTAAAGATGAAATAGAAAGTAATTTCTTTGTCAAACCTGGCACATATAATACATCCTTCATCTTCATTGGGGTCCCTGAATCAAGCTTGTAATTTGATTCTCCTACTCCTTTGATAGGGTAATGATAGTCATCTCCAAGTGTAACTTTCTGGGGAAACTTATTTTCTGTAAGGAAAGCAAGAATGTCTCTTTGACCTTTCATGTGTTTAGAAGCACCACTATCTATGAGCCAAGTGTCCTCACCAGGTGACACTGAACCTAAGAGGGAAGAGATTAAGACATAGTCTTCAATCTGTTATTTTATCATATTTATGGGTGGATCTTCGTCTTCAATTGTATGGGCATGGTACCTCTTGTTTCTCTTCTTATGTTTCTCTCATATAGCTGGAAAATACTTAGCAATATGTCCCATCTTGTCACAATCGTAACATTGGTAGGATGATAAATATTTTTCTCTTCTTTGAACTTTCTGAAACTTCTGGAATCTCCTTGGAGGGTGAGATTCTTTATGTATGAATTTGTTTTGGGGGTGAGACTCCTTATGAGTTTATTTCTTGAAGTAATACTTCTTTATTCCTCCTTTAGTATGAGTATCTAGGTCGTGGTCTTCATCTCTTGATAGCAATGCTTCTCAGTTAGCTACTCTTGCTTCTTCTTGAACACATTCTTCCCAAAGACTATCAAAGTGTCGTTTCTCCTTTATGGAACAAATAGTTTGGATGAATGCATCCCAAGGTCTTGTGAGACCATTAAGGGTTTCCATTATCAGTTCATATTCATCCAAAGTATCTTCAATTTCTTCTATATGTTCTTTGAATTGTGATATCATGGAGAAATATTCCTGAATTGTTTCTCTTATCTGCATCCTTGTACTTTTGAGTTGAGTTCTTCCAATTGATTTTCCTTCCTTCATATAATCTGGTTAGGGCATCAAACATTTATTTTGGAGTCTTCTTTGAGGCCACTTCAGGAATCAAGTGATCTTTAATAGAATCTACAATGAATCTTTTGGCCCTAATTCTATCCTTTTGGTGTTTTTCTCTAGCTACAACATCGACGGGTTCAGGTACATATTATTTAATGAATATTTCTAGGTCATTCTCTTCAAGAATGAGTACAATCCTATACTTCCAGGAACGAAAGTTTTCCACACCTTCTAGCTTGTCAACAAGGTTAGTGCTTGCAGATATCTTTACCTGGAGCTAGGAAAATGACCAAAAATTGAAAGTACTCAGAATTGAATTTTGAACTTACCAGTAGGTGCGCTTGGCTGAGGTAAGTAGCCTCATGTAGTTAGATTTCAAAAAATCCAAATTTTTCCCCTTCAAACTTGACTAGCGGACTGGTACTTCTCATTTTCTGGTTCTTTTGGTTTTTTGGTACTTCTGGTACCGGTGAAAACTAGGGTTTCACTTTTAGGGAGTTCTATCCACTGAAAAGGTGCACCGAAGGTGCCAATGAGTTCCCTAGTCTAGGGTTCACTTTTCTAGATGACTTTTGGGTTGATATTCCTCTTCAATAAAAAGCCCTGATTTTCTTGTACGACAAAAATGATGTTTTTCTTTATCCAGTGAAAGATTCTCTCTTTAGCTTAGCTCTTACCATGTTAAGGTTTAATATATTATTAGTTTTCTTTTCAATTTACTACATAATCGTAATATAGATAGGATCACTGAGAGAAACACAATCACAAGATACACAACATTTATCCTGGGAAACCCTCATGGGGAAGAAAACCCAACAAAATCTTCCTTAATATAGATAGCCAAGACAATGCCAAGACAATAAACCAAACACAAGAGAACATCCTCTACTAAGCAATGTGTCTCTCTCTCTTCCTTCTTCCAACAACTGGTAACTGCAACTTCCTTCAATACTTTCACACTAGATGAGTGAGTTGAGTGAGTGAGCAAATGAGACGTTGAATTCCTTTATTTATACAAACTGGAAGGTGCTGAAAATGTGTCTCTTCACTGGGCAGGGTCGAATTCTATCCTTAGTGGTTAAAACCACTTTAATTATCCTGGGGGGTAACTTCTCAATTTTCATAATACAATTTTGGTTTGACCAATCTGCAAAAGGGGATTTGGTCGATTAAAATGCTCGACATGATCAATCTGCAAAAGGGGATTGATACAATATTTCAACAGTTCTTGTTACTTCTTCCCATAAGTGCATTGGAATATCTTGATCATGGACCATATTCTTCATTGCTTCCATTATAGTTATGTTCTTTCTTTATACTACACCATTTTGTTGAGGATTGTAGGGAGTGGTGAGCTCTCTCTTGATCTCAACATCTTTACAAAATTTTACAAACGCTTTTGAGGTGTATTCTCCTCCATTATCTGACCCAAGTATCTTGATCTTTATTTCAGAGAGATTCTCTATCAAGGTTTTGAATTCCTTGAATTTACCAAACACTTCATCTTTTCATTTCAAAAATTAAACTCAGGTTTTGCGAGAATAATCATCAATAAAAGACAGATAGTATACATAACCACTAATGGAGGTTGATGGAATTGAGGCACATACATGTGAGTAAATGAGCTCTAGGACTCCTCCTGTTTTACCGTCTCTCTTTCGAAAAGGGTTCTTGATGTTCTTTCCTTGTGCACATCTGTTGCACACACCTTCATGGTCAACCTTGAATTATGGTAGACCTGTAACTACCTTGCTTAGATATGGTAATTCCTTGTAGTTGATGTGAGCTAGTCTTCTATGACAAAGTTCACATGGATTCTCAATGGAGTGAGTCAAGGCTTCTTCTGAGTGACATTTTAGCTTATACAAACCACCTTCTTCTTTTCCAATAACAATTGCTTCTTATATGGTTTTTCCTTTGGGCCACATAAGAAATTATCCATTATGAAAGCAACACTAAAGCCTTTCTTATCTAGTCCTGAGATAGAAATTAATTTCTTTGTCAAACCTGGTACATAAAGTACATCCTTCATCTTCATTTGAGTCCCTAAATCAAGTTTGTAATTCGATTCTCCTACTCCTTTGATAGGGTACTGGTAATCATCTCCAAGTGTAACTTTATGGGGAAATTTTATTGCTATAAGGCAAGAGAGAATGTCTCTTTGACCTATCATGTGCTTGGAATCACCACTATCTATGAGCCAAGTGTCCTCACCAGGTGACACTGATCCTAAGAGGGAAGAGATTAAGACATAGTCTTCAATCTGTTGTTTTATCATCTTTGTGGGTGGCTCTTCATCTTCAACTGTATGGGCATGGTGCCTTCTATTTCTCTTATTGTATTCTTCTCTTCTAGCTGGACAATTCTTAGCAATATGTCCCATCTTGTCACAAAATGGTAACATTGGTAGGATGAGAAATCTTTTTCTCTTGTTTGACCTTTTTGAAACTTTTGGAATCTCCTTGGAGGGTGAGATTCTTTATGGATGACTTTGTTTGGATGGAGTGAGACTCGTTTTTTTGATGAGTTTCTTTCTCAAAGTGAGACCTCTTCATTCCTCCTTTAGTATGAGCAACTAGGGCTTGATATTCATCTCTTGGTAGTATTGCTTCTCGATTACCTACTCTTGTTTCTTCTTGAACACATTTTTCCCGAAGACTATCAAAGTGCAGTTTCTCCTTTCTGGCACAAATAGTTTGGATGAACACATCCCAAGGTCGTGTGAGGCCATTAAGGGATGTGATTATGAGTTCATATTCATGTAAAGTATCACCAATTTCTTCTAGTTGTTCCTTGAATTGTGATATTCTAGAGAAATATTCTTGAACTATTTCTCCTTTCTACATCCTTGTACTTTTGAGTTGAGTTCTTAGATTCATCTTCCGGTTGATGTTCTTTATTTCATACATTCTGGTTAGGGCATAAAACATTTATTTTGTATTTTTCCTTGAATCCACTTGAGGAATCAAGTGATCTTTAATAGAGTCTGCAATGATTCTTTTATCCCTAACAATGTCCTTTTGGTGTTTTGCTTTAGCTGCAGCATTGGTAGGTTCTAGACTATCTTATTTAATGAATATTGCTATGTCATTCTCTTCAATAATGAGTACAATCCTATACTTCCAGGAACGGAATTTTTCCACGCCTTCTAGCTTGTCAACAAGCTTAGTGCTTGCAGACATCTTGACCTGGAGCTAGGAAAATGACCAAAAAATGAAAATGCTCATAATTTAATTATGAACTTACCAGAAGGTGCACTTGGCTGAGGCGAGTAGCTTGGTGCAGTCAAGTTTCAAAAAATACAAATTTTCCCCCTTCAAACCGAGCTAGTGGAATCCTGGATTGGTACTTTTGGTATTGGTTCTGGTTTCCTAGTTTTCCAGTACCAGTGAAAACTAAGGTTTCATTTTCTGGGAGTTTTTTCCATTGAAAATTTTCATTGAGGCCGCCAAAGCGTTCTCTAGTCTAGGCCGCACTTCCTTGATGAGTTTTAGGCTAAAATTCCTCTTCAATAGAAAACCCTAATTTTCTTGTACGGCAACAATGATGTTTTTTCTTATCCAGTGAAAGGTTATCTCTTCATCTTAGCTCTGATACCCTGTTAAGTTTTGATCTATTATTAGGTTTCTTTTCAATTTACTAGATAACAATATCATAGGTAGGATCACTGAGAGAAACACAATCACAAGATACACAACACTTATCCTGGGAAACCCTCATGGGGGAGAAAACCCAACAAAAACTTTGTTAATATAGATAGGCAATACAATCCCAAGAAAATAAAACAAAACACTAGAGAATATCCAACACTGAGCAATGTGCCTCTCTCTTCCTTCTTCTCCCAACTGTAGCGCTACCAAACTTGTGCACTTGATGAGAGAACGAGTGAGTGAGATAATGAGTTGTTGGCTTCCTTTATTTATACAAGCTGGCAAGCACTGGAAAGGTGTCTCTTCACTAGGCAGGGCCGAATTGTCTTCTTAGTGGTTAAAACCACTTTAATTAGGCCTGGGGGTCGACTTCTTAATTTGCATAATACAATTAGGGTTTGACCAATCCACAAAATGGGATTTGGTCAAGTACAAGGCCCGACATGATCAATCCACAAAATGGGATTGATCTAATGAATAATAACTCAATAATAAATAGAATACACTTTGCAGTTACAATATTTCAACAGATTATTCACAAGTGTTGGTTGGTCTACATATAGAGGAAATAAATAAGGTTACACCACCTTTCTATATAATTTTGACCATACATTACCATCTTTTACATAATTGTATCCTAGATTCAGGAGCATCTTATAATCTTATGTCAAAATCCATTATGGATAAATTGGGGTTAGACATTACTAAGTCTTACAAAGATATTTATTCATTCAATTCTAAGAAAGTAAAGTTCATGGGAATTATAAAGGTTTTAGTAGTTCATTTATCTCAAATTCCATCAAAAAAACATTATGATGGATGTAGTAGTGGTTGATGTCCTAGTAAGTTATAGTATGTTTGTTTCTAGATCTTAGGGATCTAAACTGGGATGGTCATTACAATTAGGTATGACTTATGAAACACTCCTAGTTTTTGGAGGTCAAACTAGAAGGTTGTATCAATAGGATAAATTTGCATATACACTCAATTATTCTAATAACCCAAAGAAATTTTCAGTATATGTTGAAAATGATGTAATGGAAAACTATTTACTCTTGGTTAATATTGATGAATATTCCTTAGTTGTTAAAAAACCTTTTATTCAAAATCTAGAGTAAGACAAATAAAAAAATGAATTTTGGAAAGTGTTCTTTGATGGGGGCTTCATCAGAGGAGGGCAAAGGGACAAGTATTGTTTTTGTTTAACTTTCTGAAGAAAAACATATTTTTTCTTTTAAAAATGAGTATGAAACAACTAATAATGTTACTGAGAATGAAACATTGGTTTTAGGTCTTGAAATAACCAAAATAATGAAATTACAAAATTTCACTATTTTTTGTGTCTCTTAATTAATTATCCATCAAGTTAAAAAAAAATGTCAAACAAAACATCCTAGGATGAGAGCTTATAGAAACCAAGTTGATTTTATTGATAATTATTTCTTAACAATAAACTTTATTACAATTTCTAAGAATTCAAATCAACAAGTTGTGTCATCTAGTCTTTTTAAACCACCAAATATTTTATCTTTAAAATATGAGGTTGAATTTCTTTATATTTCTAGAAATTCAAATCAACAAGTTATCTCTTCTAGTTTTTTTAAACCACCAAATATTTTATCTATAAAATATGAGGTTGAATTGTGTCATCTAGTCTTTTTAAACCACCAAATATTTTATCTTTAAAATATGAGGTTGAATTTCTTTATATTTCTAGAAATTCAAATCAACAAGTTATGTCTTCTAGTTTTTTTAAACCACCAAATATGAGGTTGAATTTCTTTATAAACCTTCAATTCCCGATAACATTAAAAATCGGTAGGTTTTTAAAGATAACTTAGAAATAAGAAGATTCTTGAAAACAATAAATGAATTTACATATTTACATATTGATAATAAGAATGGCATTAAAGATGATGGGAGTGTAGATATTGATGTTGTAAACAAAAACATGTATATAAAGAAATAAAATTGGTGATCACAAAATTGTGCAATTAAAAGATAAGTATATTCCGAGAGGTTTTATCCCATTAGAGAATTTGTTATCATAATGATGTAGCATTAAGGCCAACCCTTTAACTCAAAGAAATGATATTTAGGAAATAAATATAAATGATATTGAGGAAATAAATATAAATACTATTGAACATCCAAAGATGATCGGAATTTCCAAATCTTTACCCTTGCAATAGAAACATAGATATCAAAGAAAATGATATTGAGGAAATAAATATAAATACTATTCAAGATCCAAAGATGATCGAAATTTCCAAATATAAACATAGATACATCGAAATTTTCAAACATAGATACATCGAAATTTTCAAACATGCGAGTGATGTAGTTTCTTGGAGTTATTACGATTTTTAAAATGATCACACATCCATCATTGAACATTGAACATAGTATACCATTAAAACAAGGATTTCAACATTTTAGGCGAAATTTGCGGCATGTGAATCCAATATTGTTAGTGTATGATTAAAAAAGAGGTTAAAAATATATTAGATAGAAAGGTTATTATTTCTTTAATATATTTTGAATGGGTGGCTAATTTAGTCCCTAGGAGGAAAAAATGGAGATATTCATTTATGTGTGGATTTTAGGAATATTGATAAGCCTCCTTAAAAGATAACAATCCTTTACCTAAAATCAAAAGGTAGTAGATTCTCTAAGAATATTTATATGATGAATGGATTTTTGGGATACAATGAAGTTGTTGTGAAGATAGAAAGATAGACATAAAACTAAATTTACTATTCGATGAGACACCTTTAGTATGATAATATGCCTTTTGGATTTTTGAATGCAGTAACAACTTTTCAAAGAGAAATGGACATTTTTTTTGCTAATGAAAGGGATATATTTATTAGAATCTACTTAGATTATATGACGTTTTTTTCTAAAACAAAGGAAGATCATATTAAACATTTGCAACAAATATTCAAAAAATGAAGAAGATATGGTATATCACGTTCAAGAATTTTTTTTCCCATGATAGAAGGAAAATTTATAGGACATATTGTGTCAAAATATAGAGTAAAAATTGATCCAAAAAGAGTACAAACAATTCAAAAAATCAAATTTCCAAGACATAAATATAAAGTTAGTGTTTCTCAGGGAAAATTAACTTCTAAAGAAGATCCATCCCAAATTTTGTTGAAATAATAAAAGATATAACCAATATGATTAAAAAGGGTAACGAGGTTAAATGGTCAAAAGTAAAAAAAAAAAATATTTTCATCAAAATAAAATATGCTTAGGAGAAGCACCTGTTCTCATAAACCCAAATTACCAAAAATATTTTATGATTTTTATTACAAAAGAATATTGGTGGATATGAGCAGTTGATAACATTTTCCAGCAAAGCCATTCGAGATGTTGAACTCAAATACAGTGTAATGGAAAAGCAAGCCTTTTCTTTATAGTCAAAGCCTTGAAAGCATTATGTGACTATGTGTTACATTCCAAAGTAATTGCTTTTGTTCCACATGTGTTTGTGAAAGAAATTCTTGGACAAAAATATTATGATGGAAAGAGAGGAAAATGGATTGAAAAAATTCACGACTAAACTTATAAAACTTCAAGTTTTAGCCAAATTGATGGTTGAATCAAATTTTAAAACACTTGGAATAAATAAACTTAATGTTGAATTTTCTTTCAAGGAAGATAGTATTCATGAGAATACACATCGGTTAGAATTAGTAGATTCACTTCAACCAACTCAACATATAGATAATATTTATTTTTTAATCATCATGGCATGGAGATGTTATTCATTACTTGATAAATTTATAATCCCCAAAACATTTAGGAAAATCCCGATCTAGATCCTTAGAACTGAAATCCGTTAAGTATTGCAATATTGATGGTAAATTATATTGAAAAGATCTAGCTAGGATTCTACTTAATTGTGTTTTAGAAGAAGCAACTTATAATATTATTACTCAACATCATAACGTAGTTTATGGTGGCCATTTTGCTTATAAAAGATAGAGTCTATTTTACGGCCAAGTTTATTCACTCATGTAAACAAAAAAGTAAGAGCATGCACATAGTGCCAGTTATTTTTAGGGAAGAAAATAATTGTGACCCTTCCATTAAAACCAATTAGGGTTTAGGTACATGTTCAACAATGGGGAAAAGATTTTATTGGAGAAATTTTGACTGCTACTGATTACTTCACTAAATGGGTAGAAGTAATTTTAGTGAAGAAATCCACATATTCAACATTGATTAAATTCTTGAGGAAAACATTTTATCTAGATTCGGTTGCCTATGAAAAATAATTACTAATAATTTAAAGTCTTTCTCATCTGTTGCTTTGATAAAATTTTGTTAAACTTTCAATATGATTCTCGGTTATTCAACTACTTAGTATCCTCAGGGTAATGGATTAACTCAATCATCTAACCAAAATTTAATGAATATTCTGGAAATAACATTAATAGAGAAAAATATAAATTGGGATTCACAATTGAAATATGCACTTTGAGCAGATAGGATCAATACCAAAAAGATCAATTAATGCATCGCCTTTTTAATTACTTTATAATAATGATGTTATTTTTTTAGTTCATTTAAGAATTTAAGAATATCGGTAATGAAAATTCTGCAAGAAATACAAGATGAACCAAATGATATGCAATGCATAATCAATCAATAACTTAATCCATGTTCAACCAAAAAAGAACATGTTGATGACAAATTATGAGAACGCCTTAAAAAAGATGAAAAAATTGTTTGATAATAGAGTCAAAGAAATAGTGTTTGTAGTGGAATATTTAGTATTGGGATAAAAGAAGAGAAGATATTAATAAACATGAGAAATTTGACCATCTTTGGACATGACCTTTCAAAATTGAATCAATTGAAGGAGAAAATACATTTGGATTAGAAAGTTTACAAAGAAAAAGTATAGAAACACTTGCCGAAGGTTGTTTTCTGAAACATTTATTTGTTCACTGACTTGAATTAAACATTATACATATTTTGTTAGGGACTTTAAATATTCATGTACATATTATATGTCTTTGTTTTTCTTTTATTTTTTTTACATAAGATTTACTTAAATAAAATATTTTCTTTTATTTTTTTTTACATAAGATTTACTTAAATAAAATATTTACAAATAAATATAGTAAATGTTTATTTTGCAAAAAAATTCCAATATATTTAAAGGAGAAGTTTAAAAAATTTAATATTTTTTTCATCAATTCATTATTTAACTCATAATTATTAATTTTAATTTTATTTAAATAGAATATTTTAATAACAATTTTATATTTTTTTAAAAACAAAGAATTTAATATTTTCTCATCAATACATTACTTAAATCATAATTATTAATTTCAGTTTTATTTAAATACAACATTTTAATAACAATTTCATACTTTTTAAAAAATAATTGAAGGATTACATGCACTTAAATGTTTTTACAATATTTCAAATTACCATAAGAGATGTATTTCTTTAGGGTAAACCTTATTGGGGACATTATTCTTTGAGAACATTTAATCTTGTTTTGCAATTAGATAACCATCTCAACTGTAACGTCCTCCGTCGTTACGACAACGTGCGATGCATAAGATGTGCAATTGTTTTTTCAACAGGAAAGTAATCAAGACAAACAGTCAATCAATGCAACTTGACAACGGATACAACGCTCACACTTCAGGCAATAGACAGCATAACTACCTAACATACTGACACATCATGCAACTGGACACCACACAAGAATTTCACTCTGAAAAAAATATAAACGACTAACTGCTTGTCCTACCCTGCAAGGTTAGGACCTCCAGGACACATAAACAATGCTCAACCCCAGGTTCCCATTGATTTTTACCATTTAAGGTCTCAAGGTTGGTGACTGTTCTGAGGAACACGGAGGTGTCTACATCCTACCCAACCCAAGAAATACCACGCCTACTAAGCTAAAGGGCGACATCAATCAAATCAACACAACAAATTTACGATGCCAGTAGTGAGAACCTTCCCGACGAGCGAGAGACAATCACACTAACGATACAAAACACATACAACCTTACTTACAAATAACATCATCCACATCAGGAGGTGCATGACCCTAAGCCAAGTTTCATATGCGCTTATTGATCAACACGCACAATGTCCCAAGAATAAGGTATCATGTAGCTACACTACGACAAGGGTGCTAGGGACCCATGCACAAACCACTATTTCTAACCTTCAACCAAACATCAAATCCAACATGCATGGAATCCCACTTGCATTGTCAATCATTATACGTTGTTGTCACACGAAGGCGCTCTAAACAATAAAGAAAAAATGAAAGCAAGGTGACTATAATCGATACAATTAATTGGGCGCAACGACTAGGTGTAAATCATTAGCAATTTATCAACAAAAGGATTAATTCACAACATCAGTAACCAATCACCATTTGACAAAAAAGGAAACTAACCAACTTTAAGCAACATGTACCTTCCATTCAAGGGTTTATTATTTTATTAAACTATCTATAAAATTTTAAAGCATAAACAACACTCCAATATAACACCCCTTTAACAATACAGTGGAAGATCATATATAGTAAACAATTATTATCTAACCTATATAATCTTTAATTAACAAGTATCAAGGCTTCCCTACCTTCCTTTAAACAATAAGAGGAATAAACCACTTATAATTAATAATACCATTATCATACAGGAATCCCCTTGACGACATTAATGAATTCAAGAAGTCCTATTAACTCCCTGTTGTAAAGGCAATAAAAGTTACTACAAGTGATAAACTCAAACACTATTAAACTCATTAAAATGATGAAAACAATCAATCTATTAGAAGGGATAAAGGCCATATGATATTTCCACAATAAAACGGTTATATAATAATTGAAACTGAACTTAATAAGGCAAATGAAAAATTGTTAAACTAGTAAAACAGTTACTCATGCTTAATTGTTATGTAACTACTAAAATCATAGTTAAAATGGAACCATGTAAGTTGATGCCCAACTATTTAAAATAGTAAGCTGGTAATTACACAATTAAAACCATTAAAACCACTAGGCTGGTAAATACACCAATGTTTTAATCATTCAAGAATGTGTTGTCTTAAATACCTCATTGCCATGAGCTACCACGACTAAGTCACCTTAGTCATCATTATTATACAAAGGTTATAATTATATGATTATTTAATTCTCCTTGTGATATTCAGAACCTCTGGATAGTTAATTATTATCTCTGTGTATTTAAAAATTTATGTGTATTTGTTCAAGGAGATTAAAAGATGGGCGCGCTTAACCCCACGGGTCTCAGAATTAGAACTATTCACCTGCCAACTATCTGTAAATGGCGATTCTTGTTGGTTGTGGAGCCTGATTATCTTCCTGATTTAGAGGTCTTTTGTTTTCAGTTGTGTTTATACCCCATGAAGTATTTACACCCCAGAAGTATGTACACCTTGTAAAAGTATATTGTAATTTCATTGTAAATCTGGACCATTTATTATAAGGTCACAGATCTAACGGTAGAGATTATGTTAGGGTTTTTTGCCCTAGAAGGCAACCCTCTTTT
>JZKD02S2050275.1:300986-315131 GCA_000966675.3 Picea glauca | reverse complement strand
TTCATACGATCTGCCTTGGAAGATGGACAATTGAAGCTGGAAAAGATACACACTAGCCAGAATCCTGCAGACATGTTAACAAAGGGAGTAACCAGGGAGAAACTGAGTTCTTTCTTATTTTCAGTTGGTCTTCAAGAATGAAGATGAAGATGAGAAATTTTCCAGCTCCAAGAAGGTTCAGAGTCCAGCATATACAGCAGCGGTGGAGTTGTTGAGATCAGTCTCCAAGTGGGAGATTGTTGGTTGTGGAGCCTGATGATCTTCTTGATTTAGAGGTCTTTTGCTTTCAGCCGTGTTTATACCCCATGAAGTATTTACACCCCAGAAGTATGTACACCTTGTAAAAGTATATTGTAATTTCATTGTAAATCTGGACCATTCATTATGAGGTCGCAGATCTAACGATAGAGATTATGTTAGGGTTTTTTTCCCTAGAAGGCAACCCTCTTTTATGAGGGAAATGCATTGCGGCTATTGATGATGGTGAATATTGTATTCTGAGAGAGGCGACTGTGAGAGAAAGAAGAGGAAGTTACAGCGGGTTTTGTTGTAGGTTGTATCCCTTCATTTGCTGAATAATAATAAAGGAAGGACCTGGCAATTTCTCTGGTGGACGTAGCCCACACTTGGTGAAACACGTAAATCTGTGTCTCTCTTGTATTGTGTGTCTTCTGCATTTTGTTTTATTTTATTGCTCCACGGTCCTATTTTTCTAACAATTCTTAAGGAAAGAGAATAATAAATATTTGAATGGTTGATTAGAATTAGTTAGAAGGCCAACTATCAGTAAGCGAAATTTGCCCCAAAACCGCCACTGCCATGCTAAAAAATCGCAGAACATAAGTCAAGGGATTTTTCGTTGGCCTAATAAATGTTTACATGAAGAATACACCATACCACTGCAAAAAAAATTACACACGAACCCAAGCCATTAATATGATTCCTGCCAGAAAGATTCAGGGAAAGAGAAGGAACACCACTGCTCTGTTTCGTGGATTGTGTGCATTGGAAAAAGACGTAAGCGGATAGACACAATAGTGATCGAAACAATGATGGTTGGAGAAAATGTTAATAAAATGATACACAGACCCAATTGAGAAAGGTTACCCAGGCGAGGGGAAATCACTGCGAGGTAGATAAAACGATACGCAGAGCCACATTAACTCGCAAAAATGGATCATGAAGACCTAAACCGCTTCCTGGTTGGCATTTGGTGGAAATAAACCACACACTATCGAAGTATCTGAATCGCAGTAAAAGATTATATGAGCATAATGCTTCCAAGTAAGAGGACGAAGAACGACCTCACCCTTACTCGCAATTACAGGTGTTAAAAACATAAACGCAAGTAAGGTTGAGAGCCAGTTGTTTGTATTGACATTGGGCTGCTGCAGTTGAAAAGTGGCATGGGTAGTGATATTAGTAGTGATACCATGATTTTTGGGGAAAGGGGGATGAAGATGTTGAACAACATTGGTTTCTGTGTGAAGCTATCTGGAGGTCACGAGGGATTCTAGATGCAAATAAATTGGTTGAATTCCAGACCACTTTGAGAGGTTGAGCTCTCAGATGGTATATGAAGGTTGTTTAACCAGGGATTCATGGTAAATCCTTCACATTAGTTCAAGTACAACAAAAGTTCATTGCAGAGTTTTGATTACCACAGTCAAAGAAACAAACACTACAGAGTTGTGGGACATAAAAAAGAGAGATGGTGAATCTACATGGGAGTATAATCATAGATTCAAAGATGCAATATAGAATTTGGTGAATCCCATTAACGTGGATCACCAAAGGAAGTG
This sequence comes from Picea glauca, assembly GCA_000966675.3. Lineage (NCBI taxonomy): Eukaryota > Viridiplantae > Streptophyta > Pinopsida > Pinales > Pinaceae > Picea > Picea glauca. The sequence goes on along the minus strand of JZKD02S2050275.1, from coordinate 313,329 downwards.
GTTTATGCAAGGATTATTTCCCTTGACCTTCATTCCTCTGATGCAACAAAGGATAGCCACTCTAGCAGAAGCGCTAGAGTGGGCTATGAATATTGAGGCTATGGAAGGATATCCAGGGAGTCTAAGAGTTGTGAAGCCTACTAAATATGTGAGTCTCACTCAACTGTAGGGTCATATTTTTGCACTTCTGAAAAAATTCAAGAGTTGACCCTTCCTAAGACAAGTCGACCTCACATTTGATGCACATGATGTTACACAAAGGGTCACCTGGTGACTAAATTTATGAGGCTGAGATTTGAAGGACCCTATGTTACTCCAATGGTACCACTGTCAGTCAGACCATCAAGAGGAGTTTCACAAGTTGTTTTCACAGAACCATTCCATGGACTAGTCCAATATCATTCTTTTCCCATAAACCAATAGGTTTAGAGTAATGAATATTATGAAATTTGTAGGAACTGAGGGAATCCTCCATGGCATTGACCTATTTTGTAGAAGTATTCACTTGCACCTAATAAATTGTACTATGAGTTATGTGTCTCTCACACTCACAATACTAATCAATGTCATGCTTTGGATGTGATTGTGGATAGACTGGATCGATTGACATTTAGAGTGAATGAAGGAAATCAAGGATATGGAGGGGACAACAGTGGTGGAGGTGGATATAGAGGTGGATGAAATGGTGGAAGAGGATGATGGCATTTCACATGGTTTTTAATACCCTAGGTTCAAGTTATCTGTAACCAACACAACCCACCAAACAACTTCCCTTTTGACATCATCTGCTTGTGCATATGAAGTCTCATCGGAGGTATCTATTGGGAATGTAAGAACCAAGTTTCTGAAATAGTGAGGGAATGGGAAGTGTTATCACATAGGGTTGTCAAGAATCATATGGGTATGTTGTGAATACCTAAGTCGGTATCCTTTCCCTATCTTTCTCTCTTTAACGGGTCGTGTCTTAAAGTTTTCTCTTTGACTGGTAAAGTCAGTTTTGTTCGCCCCTTTTGTTTAAAATACATGATTTTCCTTGATGTATTACTTGAAAAAGTCTCGGCCCGAAGCCTTTCTATTTTCCTTTAAATATGAACACCCATTTCCTTGTTTCAATCACTCGTCTTGTTGTTTTCCCAAGCCCTTATCCAGTCATCTAAGTATTTGTTTACACAGGCCACAGCCACGGGCTTAAAGCGCAACACTCAAAGTAGTCTATTCTGGACCCGAATCAAGCAAAAAGGCAGGTTCAAATTTCAATGATGGGACTTCCATGTGGAGTTCAGATTAGCGGCTCATGGGTGTTCAAAATATTAAAGTTGTGTAAAGTATAGAGCCGAAGAAAAAGGCCCGAAGAGAGCATGAGTTGTTGAACTTTAAAGGGATAGGTGCCAGTTGATCCAATTGTTTGGGGAAATAAGATTCAGGAATTTTGAAGTGAGAAGTGTGTGGAATTCCTGAAGAGTTGAAGCCCAAATTCTTGAAATGATCTGAGCCATAAAAAGCTAAGGATGTGTGGAGGCATATCCCTCACTTCAGAGTGCGGCACTCCAGATAATTGTGGGAGTTAAACATTGCAAAGTGCAGAAGTGGCCAAAGTCCCAAAGTGCTCGAAGTCCCAAAGGCCCGAAGTGAATCTGATTCATTAATCAACAAGATCCATGTGTCAATAGATCGATAGCTTCGGGTAAAAGTGACTGGAAGAGTAAGAGATATTTGAGCTTTGGTTTTCTCGGTGCGCGGAGACCCAAAGTGGATTTCGACCGTCCAAATTCAGATTGCTATTGGTCATTTTAGTTGTCACTTCGTGCCTTTTGCTTCGGTATTTTTTAAATGAGAAAAGTGTCGAAGTTCCGAAGGCCCCGAAGTCCTGAAGACCCGAAGGTTCAAAGTCCCAAAGCCTGAAATCAACAGGAGCCGTCTGACTCAGAGGGACGTGTGGCATCAGATCCGAGAATTTGTGGTGTCATGAATAAGAGGTTTTATCATGGAGTATGACGTAAGTTTGTGAAGGATGAAATCCCAAAGAACCTTTGGGTATGAGCGCCAATTTATGGCCCAAGGTCACATGCAGGATGGAGCGATGGAGAGGAGCTGCACCAAAGGTCGAAAGTGTCTGTATTGGTCATAGAATAAGATATGCATGGCCTCGAGGCGCCGGGATTACTCGAAGAAGTCATGGGCACCACATATAACATTCATGGGTGTTAGGCCTTGTCCCGATCCTGATGAAGGTAGTTAATGGAAATGGGGGCGACAGTTGAGACCTCGTCTCACCCCATAAATGAAAAGCATACTGAGAATGGTTGTGGGGGGAGATTGTCAATCCGAAGTTTATCGAGGGATGAATTTTCCTGCAAAGCACATAACTAAGTTGGGCTCGCATATGACATAAGAAGGCCTGCATAGGGTGACAGAGTAGGTGCTGACTAGAAACTTTGAATGCAGGGGTCCGATCACATTCTTGGTGGTTGCCACATTTTTAGTATATATAGGCAGTTTTGATATTTTGTTAAGGCGGAATGGTTGAGCTAGGATCCCTGCTATTGTAATATTTTGATTAAGAACATTGGTTCTTTGGTTATGTCTTCATTTGAGACTTCTTGGTTAATCTAAGTCAGCTTTCATACTCCATCTTATTTGCCTCTGATACTGAGAGAGTTCATGATTGACTGATTCAAATGGATTGTTGTGACTGTATTATGATGAATGTTTGATTATAATGTTGTTATGATTTCTTTCAGTTTCCTTGAAATTTGAATCCAAGAGGATATTTTGTTTAAGTTTTTCTTCCTTAGGTTGTTGGAAGGCTTGATGTTCACAACAGACCTCTACACGTTTCTCACCAAATTCTTTGTCCTACTCAACTTTACTCAGACTTACTGATTGAAGTTGATCCAAGACCTCAATTGCTTGCACATACCAATCCAGATTTCTGAGTTAGAACGTTATTTTCATTGAGTCTTCACCATTTGGCCTCTTAAAACTCATTTACAAACTGATGGGTACTGGGATTACCTTCTATGCAATCTGAGGGTGACTTCTAGTTCTAACAGGAGGTTACCGTCTTATTCATCCTTCTTTATAATTTATGGCCCATGATTCTGTCCTTGCTCCTTATTAACTACTTCATGATTAAGATTCATATTATCATTCTATTCCAGATCACCACATAACTCATTACTGTAACAATTAATAATGTTGGGCCATGTTTAAACATAAGACAAATCTATTATACTATGCATTTAGACAGATTTCATAAGAAAACACATCAAAGATATAATACACAAGATTTAACATGGTTCACCCAAATCTGGGTTATGTCCATAACAACTGGCTTATTTATTATGCTTTCGTTAAGTGCTTCAAGCTCGTGCACTATGTTTACAAAGATGTATCATGGTATCTTTCTCTTCTACTTCCTAGTTGCTCTACAATGAAAGCATCTCTCTTTTCATCATTCCTTACATTCAAACATGGATTCCTCTCTCTATAGACTCAAACAAAGAATTCAAGAACAACAACCCAAGAACCAACCACATGCTGAGAGGAACAAAAAACAGACAAAAAAGAGAAGCCCGAAAAACTAATCCCTATTTTGCTAACCCTTTACATATTTATACATAGGTTTTATGGCTTAAAACCCTATTATATTGCATTGCAACTTGAATTCACTGGTTGTTTGGTTTCTTTCTCTTACCTTTCCTTCTACATGTTTCTTTTTTACTTTGACTGTTTCTTCTTTCCTGCTTTCGCGTGTCCTTCCATATTTAACTTATCGAGGTATAATCCTTCCTTTTAACTTGCTTTCTTCTCCTGATTTATTCTCTTTTTCTAATTTATTCTCTCTCACAGTGTGTTGTACTTCTAGATGCGTTGATTCTCTCTCATTGCACATTGTACTTTTGGATGCACCTTTGATTCTTATTGTGCTCTTGGATGTGCCTCAGTTTCACACTCCCTAATATTCCTTCTTCTTTTGTGCACCTATGCTATGCACTTCTTCTGTACTTAGGATTATTCCCAAAAATGTATTCCAAAATTGCCTGTCCAATATGCCCCCAACACTCACCTATGGCTCGTCCTGAGTCACTCAGGCATGTTTCCTGCTCTTCCATGTTGCAATGGAATTTTGGGAGGTTGCTTTCACTATCTCCACTTCCTTGATAGTCATGGCCTTTGTTGCTGCTATCTCCTCGGGCCCCTGCACAGTCAAGGTTGTCAATTTCTCTTTTTCTTCAATGGATTCTTGTTTGACCTTTTTCTGCATAGTGGACAACTCCCCTATTATCCTCACTACTTCTTCTTGCAATGGTTCCAATCATTGTTGAAGGATGTTTTTTTGATACCTGAACTTCTTTACTTCTAAGTATGAATGCCTCTGAGCCAAAATTATTTTCATACATTCTATAGGTGGAAGAGTAGTTTTTGTATCTGAAGCTTGTTGTGCTCTTTCTTGTGCTTCTCTTAATCATGCTTCCACTGCCTTCATATCGGGATATTCTACTAACTTTATCCATATCTATGCTCTCTCCTCATAGATTTTGACACAATTTTCCTCTAGTTTCTTGATATTGGTGACTGTTGTCATCGTCATTCTCTCCCTTCCTTCTCGCACTTCCAGTGGCATTCCTAGAATGCTCAACAATTGTATGTCCTCAATATGTGCTCTAAAGCCATTGATGAATTCATCGATATTTATCACTTGTTCCTCCATAATAGCTTCTATTACTATGGGGACTTCTAGTATGGCCTTGTATAATGTTTGAACAACTATTTGGGTTTTCTGCACGATACCCTCAACTTCATCCTTTTCCTTAAGGGATTTCTTCACCCTTTCCTCGGCCTATATTTTATCCTTCATGACCTCCACTACTTGGCCTTCAATGTCCTTCTTTGGTTGAAGTGTAGCCTCATACTGCTATTGTAAATGATCTCATTCATCCATCATTTTTATCAAATCCTTCTTTACTTCCTCTCTTTTGTTCTTAATCTCTTGTAGTAAGCCTATCTACAAGTCATGTACTATTTCTAGTGGCATCCTTGATGCAACTAGGTTCAGATGTCCTAGTGCATTTACCTATTGTTGAAATTCAGCCATCATAATTCCTAGTGCATCTATGTCAAGTTGTAGTATCTTATGCCTTGTTGCTAACTGAGTCGATGTCGAATGCACACTATCTACTTCCTTTGCTAGAATACTAGAGGGACCTGACTTGGTTCTGATCTCTTTGGTGATGTTTGTTGCTTCCAACATCTGTTGGAGTTGTTCCTACACTTTTTGTTCTTCTTCTTCTTGTTTTTTAGTGTCCTCCTCCATTATTTTTTCTGCAGCAACCCGAACCTAGTATCCTATGCAGTCCATATCATCATTAGTAAATTCATACATTGGGATTTCTCTATGCTCTTTTTCCTTCTTGTGTGCATCCCCTATTGGTTCTTTCCCCACGTCCTTCCTTTTTGTCCTTGCTTTTGGACTGACTATTTCTCTTTTTTTGTGGATGGCCCAGAAATATCTCCTACACCATTGTTTTTCTCATCATTTGGATCCTCATCACTTTTATATTTCTCTTCTTCCTCTTTTGGTTTCCCTATTTTATGTGTTGGGATTTTCAATTCTTCTTCCCAATCATTCACTATCAAACACACATTCTCTGTGGTTAACCTGTAACTGGTGGGAAACCACTGGTGCATTGGATCCTTTTTGGTCTTCACATATATGTAGTGCATGCCTACTTTAAACCACTCTATATCCTTATATGCAGTTATTGTATCTACTGATATGCCTAGTATGTGCACCACTAGATGCATGATAGTGTCCAAGTATACATAAAATGTGGCATGACTGTCATTATGTATTCTCTTGATCGTCGTATTTCATAAGTTGGAATATCTCCCCACCAAATTGCCTTTTCCTGATATGTGCATGTGTTGATAGTAACTTGGTTCTTTCCAACCAACCAGCACAATCAGAATCAACAATCATGCACAATGGAATTTTGTTCCCTTTTCCTAGGCCTCGATGCAATCCAGTAAAAACCAATTCACCAAGAAGGTGTCTCAGTTCATTTGAACCCCTTCCACAGATTTCTCTGTAGCTGCTATTTCTATAGCTGGTACATCATCCTGCCTGCACTTTACTCTTCATTGATGCTTTTAACATCTAGTCCCCTCTTTCCCCTGAATGTTTGGAATTTTTCCTTCACTAACTCTGAGAGGGCTCTCTCTCCTACCTTGCTAAATAAAATGGTCAGGTCCTTGTCGGCTTTTGGAAGTCCTTTAATATGTGCAATCAACATAGTATCGATTGATAATGGGGAATCAAGCTAGAGTGTCCCCCCATGGACACAACTGAGAAACACCTTCACACATGCATTAATCTCCAAGATTCACCTGAAATGTGGGATCTCCAATAAGTTCATAATTCCTTCCTTCTCTAACCTTGTTTCCCACTCCCGTGTCTCTAGCAAGATTTCTCCTGTGCTTGGTACGCTCCTTATGCACAAATAATTTCCTTGGCCAACCTTGAGAATTTTTTATCTTCGGTAATGTCATGGTCCATGAACTTTAGGATGGTAATATTTACAAGCATCTCTCCTTCCATTCTTACACCAAGTGGAACTGGTGTTGTTAGTAGCGGGTACTTCCCATTGGTTGGTACATGGATGTGTGGTGAAATATCCATCCTTAGGGGAAGGTAATATCTGTGAAAACCATCTTGTGGAGCCAAAGCCGAAACCACGAATACTTCCTCGACCTCTAGTGTCTCTACTAGTCATTTTTCTTGTTTCCATGCTACTATAGCTGGAACTCCAAGCTTTGGCGGGCCCATCCATATTATACAAAAAATTCTTTAACTAGTTCAGTGTATGTTCTCTTGTAGTTGTAGCTCGGTTCTGGTGCTCTCGAATTCGCTCTGGTTCACTATGTTTTTCTCCCGCTTGCATGCAACAATTACTTACACTTAACAACTTCATGTTGCTTTTTTTCCTTCATGCCAAATGTACATGTATCATCCGGCCTTAACTAACTTATCCAATCCATAAATGTGGTTGATGGGTTGTTAAATAAATGCCTCTTTATTACGAAATTCATCGTTTTATTTTTCCCTCGTACTGCTAATCTATTGTGATTCCCAGTGGATTTTACCATTTAAGTTTCTATGACACCTTTATGACCTGTCAATCCCGCTTCATAGTCATCATTTCCATTATTTAATGCTCTTAATGGTCTTGTCATTGCCAAACTACACAATGTTTCTTTCTTCTGCCTCTATCTACTTCATAGTATTACTCTTCTATTTATTATTTTATGAATTGACACAATTCAATTCTAATGCTTGATAATCATTCCTTTTGTGCAATATCCAAGGTCTTGTATTTTGTAATCTTTTTTATTTTTGCTATATCTACTTTTTATTTGATTGTCTTCCTTTCTCTACCTTTTATTTGTTTTTTTGTGGTTTTCCTCCCTGCTATGGTACAACTAATATAATACATTGGTTCTAGTGCAGTCCAGATTACTGCGTGGATTGTCGGTAATCTCTATAGAGTTTCAGTTGACTTCCATTCACCATTCCTCCAATGAATTTTCCATTCAAGGTTTCTAACTGCACAAATCCTTTCTCTACTATGTGTTGAATCACATAGGGTCCTAACCAATTCATTCTAAACTTTCCCGAATGCTGCATGAACTGGTTGTCTTGGAGTAGTACCAGATCTCCCACTTGAAACTTTCTATGTTTGATGTGTCAATCATGCCAAGATTTCTCTCTAGACTTCTGAAATTGTTGATGAAAAACATGCATAAAATGATCTTCCTCAAGTTGTACTAACTACGCCAATATCTCCCCTATTGCACCAAAGTTTGATATCTCAGTGATTGCTACAATGGATAGTCTAGGTATAATGAACTACATTGGCATCACGACTTCCTGCCCATAGACCAATATGAAAGGTATCTGTCTTGTCAACTTTTTACTTGTAGTCCAGTAAGACCATAACACTGCAGGAACTCTTAAGTCCCTGTCATCTCTCCCCACATTGAAAATTTTCATCAAATCATTCTCCAAGATCTTATTAAAATATTCTATTGTTCCATTGGCCTAAGGATGATACAGGGTACTCTTTTGATGATGAATTTTAAACTCCTCAATCAACGTTGCAATTGTCCTATTCAAAAAGTGTGTTCTTTGATAACTGAGTAATATGCGTGGACATACAAACCTTGTGACTACATTCTCAAACAAAAACCTCACAACAGTATCTGTTGTGCAGTCTGTAACTGGGGTTGCTTCTGCCCATCTTGTCAAATAATTCATCATAGTGATGATGTACCTTTCCCATGATATTCTTTCTTGTGGATTGATTTCTCCTACATAGTATATGGCTCCTTTATCAAATGCTTGCAACGTAACTTGGGGATTTAAAGGAATTTCATCCCTCCTAGATAGATTTCCCACTCTTTGACATACATCACATGACTAACAGAATTCCTTCACATCTTTGTGAAGTGTAGGCCACCAAATCCCTGCGCACAAAATCTTTCATGTAGTTTCTCTTCCTGCATAATGTCCTCCTACAATCCCATTATGTGCTTCTTCGAGTATCATTGGTCTTTCGTGTTCCAACACATATCGTCTCAATATTCCATCTCCACCTAACTTGTATAAATTCCCAACAATCAACTGATAATCTATTGCTTTCACTACCAGTTGTTTCGTCTATGCCACTATCATCTTTGATGGATCCATGCTTGTACTTATAAACCAAATGATGTCCAAGAAGTAATCATCCACCATCTTTACTACAAACAATTGTGCATCTAGTAATTTGTCATCTAAATTTCTCACATCTTCTCTTGATAGTATGTGTGATAGATGATATGGCTCTGTATTCATCTTCCTCAGTTTTTCTACAACTTCAAAATCGTATTCCTGGAACAACAGTATCCATATGCATATTCTCCCAACCAACACTGGCTTATTGACTAAGTATTTTAATTCACAACATTATGTGTACATCTTAAAGTGAGACCCCCATAAATAATGTTTGAAATTATGTAGTGCATAGACCATTTCCAATCCTTCTCATTTTGTTGTAGTATAATTCTTCTCTGCTATAGACAAATTCTTACTTGTAAACAAAATTGGGTGATCTATGTCTCCTTTCCCTAGTTTAGATAGTACCATGCCTAATGATATGAATGATGCATCTACATGTACATGGAACTCTTTGTTCCAATAAGGAAATCTCAAAATCGACGTGGTTACTAGTTTTTGTTTCAAGGTGTCCAACCCCTTCTGATAGTCCTCATTCCAATGAAGCTTTACTTCCTTCTTGAGGAACATTTCCATCAGTGTTGTGATCTACGAATAGGCCTTAATACATTTCCTGTAATAACCTATATGACCCACATTTTCACTCAGTTGTCTTACTGATCTAGGTTGTTCTAACTCTAGAATGACTGCAGTCTTGGTTGGATCTACTAGTAATCCATGTTTGCAGACTACATGTCCCAACAAAATTCCAAACGGTGCGCAAAATATACACTTCTTTAGGTTTATAAAAATATGACACTATCTACACCTATCCAACCTAAGCTTGATTACTTCTATGTGAAAGTTCAATAGACTTAACATAGTCCCATCATCCAAGTACACTTCAAGGAACTTATGAATAAATTCCTTGAATGCTACTACCACAAATATAGAAAATATCACTGGAGTATTCTTCAGTCCAAAGGGCATTACTACATACTGATAAAAACCCACTCTATCACGAAAGTGGTCTTCTGTTGATCCTCCTGTGAAATTTTTATCGGATGGTACCCAAAGAATTCATCTGTGAAAGAATAAGTTTCTTGTCCTCCTACATTCTACAATACCTCATCTGTGAATGGTGTTGGGAATGGGTCATGTAAACATGCATCATTCATCTTCCTCAGACCCATGCAAATCTTGATTCCTTCTGTCTTCTTGTCTTGTACCACCATTGAAATGATCCACTCAGATTCTTCCACTGGTTCAATAATTCATGCATCCAACATTTTGTCTAGTTTAGCTTTGATATTCTCTTTGTACTTTGGATTTAACCGGTAATCCCTTTGTCGAACTGGATTAACACCTTGTTTCAATGGAATCTTCCTCTCACCTAAGTCTCCATCTATCCCTTCATCTCTAAAAATGTCGTTTGGAATAGGTCTTGGTATTCTCATAGTAAGTCTGTGATCTTCACTACTATCTTATCACTCCAATAATACCCTACCTGTGCAATGTTGGGATTATTTATTGTCCTGATGTTTACCTTCCTCGTATTTATCAGTTGTGTGTACGTTGTGGACTCAATATCTAGCCCTTGTACTACTCGTTCTCCTTTTGTTTCAAGTACCTGTACATTCCTGGGATCTTCTTCATCATGTTCTTCCTTAGCTAAATTTTAGCATTCCAATAACTCATGGACATTTATATTGGCTCAGTGCGCACTACACAATGATACTACCTCCATCATCCCTTCTTCTAAGAATGTATTACTTCGAATAGCCTGTAGGGATGCATTTATTGATGGGATTCATGTTCAAATGTGAACTTGAATATGAATCTCTAGACCAACTCTTCCCATCGTGTTGTATCCCTGTGCATTTCCAATTCCAAATGCTAGTTCTTCAGAATTGTGTCCAGTGTGTGTATAAATTTGTGCATCCATTATGTCTCTGGTACTGAACTCCATAAATTCTTGCACTGGTCAACATGACCTATTGGGTCACTTTCTCCTATATACTTTTGTATGATCTTTTCTTCCTCAGCACCAAACCTTATTTGCATGAGTCTGTTGCAGTGTGACCAGTCTTTCATCCCTTCTCTATGTGCAACCCACCATCTGGATGGAGTCACTTTTAGGAGAACATCTAGTGCTAACATCCTTTGTTTTTCGAGTACCTGCAACTAAAATTCCTTTACAAACATTCTTATCTTAGTTAATCCGTCATACCTGGGTGGATTACACAGCTTTGTTCCAATCCAATGCAAGGATCAGTTTATGTGTGCACATTGTCTAGTTGACACTTCATGCATCATCTGTTGCCAATGCTCTAGAACTTCTTCTGAATCTGATGCACACGAACTAATACTTCTCCAACTCAATGCCCCATCCACAATTTAGTTGACATAATCCTCCATCTGCACAATAATTTTATATAATTTTTCAATGTCATTTCCTCTTGTTGGTTCTATGTATATTTTTCCTTTTGATGGATCCAAGGGTGTAGTAACCTTCAAATATCCAACCTAAAATATCATCTCCCTCCTCTTCAATTTAATGATTTCTTGGTTATCAAAATCCCATTCTAGTCCCATTAGTTTTGGATATGGTTGAGTGTCATCCATGATCTCAATCACTTCAAAGTCGGCCATAATGCGCACCCCATCTATGTTCACAGGTACTCCTGTCAAACGACAAATCAAGACTAATTTGTGTTGATTCGTGAGCCTTAGATAAATAAGATACCATACTAGTTTAGGTTTTTCCATCATCTCCCATGTCTTCTTAGGTAAAACATTCATGTCAGACCCCAAATCCAATATTACATTATCCACATCATACTCCCTAATCTGTGCACTGAATTTGAATTCTCCATTGGTTCTCATCCTGTGCAATACCTGATTTACCATCCTTTGTGTGATAGGTGTTTCATTTACTCTTGTACAATGATAAATCATGTCATATAACATATTGAGCACAATTTCATATTTCATTATCTCTACACAACTCCTCAATAATTATGTTAGCATGCTTACCTTTCCAGTTGAATTCTTTGGCACAATGCGATCCTCTACATGAGGTGCAGATGATGTTGATGCTCCCCAATCTTGTCCTAGTACTTCTTTTCTTTCCCTCTGATATGTCTCCTTTTTCTGTTGAGGATTAAAGGTTAGCATAGGCCCTGTTGACTTCCTTACCCATTGCTCAGTCTTATTTCCTCCATTTTTCATATAAGCTCATGTTCTATCTCCTTCATGCATAAAAACTGCTATTATTGGTCCTTCATTATGTTTTTCAGTTGATATTTTCTGCACATTCTATTTTTTATTCTGGTTCTGGTTACCTTTGACCTACCATTTCAAAACTAGTTGAGGACAATAATATATCGCATGATCTAGTTCTCTGCAGTATGTGCATGTTGTACATGAATTTGGGTGGTCACAGGCCTCCCGGTTGATTGCAGTTATGACATCCAATTTTTTTGATTTCTCTCAAAAGCTGCCTACACCCCTTGTGGTATTATGACAAATCATTGTCGCATTGTACTTCTAGACATTCATCTCATTCTGCGACAATTACAATTTGAT
>JZKD02S2050275.1:282546-296485 GCA_000966675.3 Picea glauca | reverse complement strand
TATGTTATTACTATATATAACAAACTTCTCGCGTGAACTTTTGAAACCATATGTTATATGGTTATAGTTTGAAACCTTCGTTCTTGTGGTTATATGGTAGTGTAACATGATCAAGGGCCAAGGATCGAGGGCTTGGGTCCTTGGCCCTTTGGCCACCCATATGGACCTTTATATTAATATATATACAATGTTTACCATATGTATAATAAGAACCAATGTATGGTGTATTGGTAGTGTGGGATTTGATAACACTTTGGTGGCCATGGAGGTCATGGGATTGATTCCCCTAGAATCCACAATAATTTAATAACACATAAACCATATATTCCAATGGGAAGCTTCCATGTGGAAACTATAATTGAACCACTTGGATGCCTAGAGGTACTTATCGAGTCAACCTACCAACTTTCATGCCATGTCACCTATTGTTGTATGGAGATGTGTCACTGTTGATGTCACCATGCCACATGTCAGCCTATGGTGGTGCCACGTGGAACCTCTATTTTTCCTAGTTTGAACAAACTTTGATCAACCATAACCTTTGCATACGAACTTCGTTTGAGGTTTCATTTGCGTCGTTGGAAATATGACGATGAGATCTACGCAATAATGTCTTTTTGACAAACTTTTGGGATGGTTGAAGTTTGATATTTTATAGATCTACTAGGACCTCTATGAATATTTTATATCCTCCTAGAACTCTGTGAGAGTTCCTTAGATCCTCATGGATCACACCTCCCCATTGAAGAAATTTTGGACCTCCAAAAGTATATATATTAAACAACTTAGTGATGATAGCTTCTTCGCTCTTCAAACTTGTTGAATCTTTCAGAAGTAAGTATTCATATTGGGTCTTCGATCTCATGTACTAGATTAATGCACTTTTGTATTATTCTTTGGAATATAGCTCTAACTTTGGCCTCTGGCACTATATCTAATATGATATATAGCTCCAGTTCTGTCTCATAAATTTCCAAACTACAAAAGTCTTAGATATCATTTTTTGGGTTAACTGCGTAGAGTAAGTAATTAATATATGACCCAACAGTTAATCCCAAAAATTATATCTAATATGTTGCATTGCAGAAGCCCCTCTATACAAAATTATTTTTCATTTAATCTCTGCAATACTTGTATCCTATATTTAAGCATGCACTCCCATCTCCTTCTGCTAAACATAGTCCATCTCGACCAATATGAAACCAAGTTGAATGTTGATATATGCCTTTCCTATTTGGACTCTCTTTTTTGCTTGATGTATATGTAGAAGTCCTTGAATGAATACTTTTTCCATTGTCTCTTCTGCCTTGAAAAAAAAATATTCTTGTACTATTATTATTTGTACCTAATTGCTTATGTTCAAGGTATACATCCATAGAAACAAGACATAATATTTAAACTATGCTTATAGCATGCACCTTTATGCCTCTTATTTTCTGAAGAGGATTATTCATAAATCAAGTGAGAATGCTTTCGCCTTAATTGTCCAATAACATTCATCCTATGTTCTTGGATAATGAGAACCTAACTTATCATAACCATAATGAGGATTAAAACAACATTGTTGACCAACTTAACCATTCCATTAAATTCATAAACTTCCCCATTCATTGTTACAGTAACTAACCATACTCCACTCATTAGTAATAAACTGATAAAAAAAATTGAATATACAGACGTGAAAGAGAATGAACCATCAACATATCTTCCCTTCTTAACATGAACAACATCAACCAAAGGACTTGTTCTTGTTTCAACTGTAGGCTATAAATATAGATCATGGATACTAGAATTAACTAGAATATGTCATGTAGTGATAACTGTCAAATTTGTCTTCATCTGATGATCCCTCACAAGGAACTCAATTCCATACTTGAAAATATGATACTTATTTTTCTCCCTGTAGAAAATGGCCTTCCTATCATACAAGTATGGACTTCCCAAAACCATCCTGCGAATGTCGAGTGGAACAACGTCTAACTCTACCTCATTAATGAAATTGTATGTGATCACAAACCATAACTTGCATTGTTTAGTTACCTGTACTTGAGCATTATCACAAATCCAACCCAAAGGATATGGTCTCAGATGAAGCTAGATGAGGCCTAGTTTCCAATCCCAACTTCTGAACAACTTTCTCTAAAATAATATTCACTTGTGATCCACTATCAACAAGTGTATCAATCTTAGTGTTCCTTGATATAACTTGTAAATGAAACAATTCTATTATTTTCCTTTCATTAGGGATTACTTTAGATTTTGAAGAAGAAGTATGTGAACTAAAAAATGCAACAATAGATTTACCTTTGATGCCCATAGTTTCAACCTTGGTTTCATCCTTAGAATATGATCCAAGATCTTGCACTATTGTCGTGGTCTTCTTATTACCTTTTCTAGGTTGAGCCCACTTTGGTTTCAATTACAGATGCAACTTCCAACAATGATTCTCATCGTCCCCTTTCTTCTTACAATGAGAACATGTATGCTTCTTCCTTTCTTTACCCTTCAACTATTTCTCGAAGTTATGTGGCTTCCTTTTTTCTTTAACACCAATTCTCTTGTCATTCTTTCAATCCGCATACATTTCTTCCACCATGGTCTTCATTTCATTGCCATGAACGTAGAAAAGAATATATCTTCAGTATCGAAAGGATTTGTACTAGAAGAATCCTTTTCTTTTGTTGAATCCATTTCTTACTTTTGAAATGCACGCCTCGAAACCATCTCAGGAATGTACTCTTCAAATGATCCTTTACCAAACTTGAGTTTTTGAGTGAGCTTTCACTTGCAAATAAACATCAAAACCTCACTCTGATACCACATGATCTGAAAATACCACACAAGTTATGATACTAACTTGATCTTTAAATATCAACAAACTCTGGTACTAATTCATCCCCAAGAATCCTTAGATGTCAATACGCATACACATTTAATGAGATTTAGGAAATTGAAGATCACTTGACTATATGAAAAATATTATGTGAATATGCTTATTTGTCAATAAACCCATAAACGAATGAATATTTTGAACTATAAATGAGATAATAAAACAGGAAATAAAAGAACACATATACATATGTAATTGGCATATTTCATTCCATCTTGAAAATCCCTTTAAATATCATAATTGTTTTTCGTCATCTCAAAATTCCAAATTACATTACAATATAGGCTTACAAAAACATAATTTGGAAGGCACATTGAAAATCCACTGCTCAAATGCAGAAACGAAGTGCCCTGTTGAGTTCCTGGCGAAAAATTGTGCAAAATCGATCTAAAATACTCTAAATCATGTCAAGGTGACCCCTGACGTGTTTTATGGTGTAGCTTCATATGCTATGTACCCTCCACACACATTATGAGAAAAAAAACTGCATACAAATATGTGTTTAGTTCCTTGGGGTGTGCACCATTAAATAGGTCGCCTTTCTTAACCAAATCCCGAAATTCATGGATAACATCAAAATATAGTTTGGTTGTTTTATAACCAAACTCGTATGTCATGCTACCCCTATTATCCCCACCTTTTAGGGATAAATAGGAGATCATGTCTCGAGGCCCACAGGTCATAGACATGGAATACAGAGAGTTGGATTGACCTGAGCATAGCCCTGGAGGGCCCGTCGTTTTCTCCCATCATCTTTTGTCTTGACAGCAACAACAACATCCATCACCATCGCATTGGTCCTGTGTCAGAAGAGGTTCTTGCTCCATGAGTTAATTGGTCCAGGTATCATGGTATGTGTCACTTTTGATCATTGAAACCTTTAAATATATGCATCTGGTTCCTCTTATCTCTAATGACTACTTGGATCTTACATTTTCTCACTTGACCATGTTTGGGGGGATTGACAGGGTGCCCTAGCAAGCCTGTGTCTGTAGGTTTTAGTTTTCCACTGGGGGGATTTCTGAAAATACATCGTTCGATCCCATCATAGCACCACTCTTACATCTTGTTTCCCGCTCACCTATCCCATTCCCCTTGTCCAGGCATTGGGTTGACCTATTTCAGGACTGCACCTTACCTCGTGGGAAGAAGGGGATAAAGGCCCAGAAGGTAAAAGCAAGATGGTAAAAGATAAAAGCCTAAAAATGAACCTCGATATGCTTCACCCCAAGATCCATGAGAAAACAATAAAAAGCTTCTCAACAAGAAACAAGAGGGAACCGAAGAAATAATAAAACAAGACCTAATCAGAGGATAGGGGGTCTCATCATGAGCCAGCCTATTAGGTCCATGGGTACCTAGCATTATGACACTGCCACCAACTGGTTACCACGCCAGGGCAGTAACTCTTGGTTGCATGGCTAAGGGAAAGGGGGTCTCATCACAATCCAACCTTATCATCTCTACGAAAGTACTTGTGGGTAATGATGTCATCTCTGGTCACCATGCCAAGGTACTGTCCTCTGATTATCTTTTGAACAAAAAGAAAATAAAAGAATAAAAAGAATAAAGGCAAGAATGGGCTTGGAAAAAATGCATCCATGATAGGGATAGCTCGCCTTCTATAAAGGCACCCATAAGTAACATCTTTTCACCCTTGGCCATCATTCCACCTACATGCTTGGACATCCCCTGACCATACCACCCACTTGCATGGCTTGGAAGAGGTCTTTCTAGGAACTTTCCCTTTTTTGTGGACACTATCCCAATAGGAAGCCTTGTCCTTTTCCCCAGACTTGTATTGCAATCTTGTGTAACATCGTTGAGCTATTGATTGATGTATTAGGGATTGTATGCATGTGTTTAATAATATTAATGATGAAATGTGATTGGCATTGCCATGATCCCTATGACTGATGATCCCATGGAGGGTATAGCCTTTGATGTGCAGGACCATACCCGATGGACAGGTACCATTTGGACCAGTACACATAGGGATATGGTGAGTTTGGACCTCCATGGGGCTGAATATCCCACCAGATGGATGTTGAGACCCCATCAAGTAGCAGAGACAGGACAGAGGTTGATTAGAGTCTTTGCACCAGAGAATAAGAGGACATTCCACCAAAGGCACCCCGTCATAGATTAGCCTAGGGGGATGAGCCCTTTTCATTGAGATGTTGGCCTTGGAAAGCCTGGGACATCACCTTTGATGACCATGATGTCATCTAGCCTATTGGACATCTTTGGAGACAGACTAGGCAGTAGTGGCACATGTGGCATGTTGGAGAAGCCCCTGGAGGGATAACGTTTTGCTCCAGGATGTTTCATTTGCCCTAGAAAGGGATAGCACCTCCCTTAGAGGGAATTTTACTCTCTTTTCTTCTTATTTAGGGTTTTTATTTTACAATTTAATGTAAAACAATATGATTTTAATAATTTCGTCTTGTCATCCTTTTACCTGACCTAAAATGTAAAATTAGATCAAGGTTTTGTATAAATGAGAGATTTTCACTCTCATTTTATGAACACAACTCACTCTCTCATTAGTGAGGTCTAAAATTTGCGCCCTATCTTGGGTACTTGGATAATTTAAGGAAGGCACACTTGTTGAAGGAAGATATTTTTGGCATGTTTTGGCATTTCTCTTGAAGGGAGGTGTTACAACTAGGGTTTTCATGCTATTTCATGGTGATATGTAAGTGTTTTTTTTGCAAAACTTCTTGAATGAATGGTTGTAGTCTTATATTCTTGCATATGTTTATAATTTGTTGATTAAAACCCTAGGTGACAAGCACACAAGTAGGTTCTTGTCTCATGTCCCCTGATAGAGAATTTTTCAGCCATTGAAGAGGAAAAGAGAGACTAGCCATAGCTACACTCCTTTCTCCTCTTTCCCATTGCTAGTCGTACCTATTTGAGCTCAAGAAGGAGAAGACATCCCAAGCCTAGGTTATCTACACTTAGGTCCATTTTCTTCTAGGCCTTGATGATAGAGCCTTGTTGTAGCAACACTCTCCTTCATTTGACTCTCTTGTCTTGACTTTATCTTTCATGCTAGCCACTTTTTCCATCTAAGGAAGGAGGAGAAAGCACGAGGCCTTGCCATAGAAACACCAGAGTGAGCCTCTCTCCCCTAGGGTTTTGTCTTTGAGGCCCTACCATACCATCACTTCAAAGCTCTTCCCTCCAGTCCTTAGCCATCATCCTTCAACCCTTGCTTCCTCCTTTAAATTGACTCCATTTTACCCTAGAAGGCACTAATCTCAAGACCTCTAGCGTTGAAGTGGAACTTGATCACAAACTTTTTCAAAACTTGAATTTCAAACCCTAACTACATTAACCTCAACTAACTTACTGACCCTATTTGTTGATGTCATCCTTGGTTATTACATCTTTAATGCAACAACGTTTCATTTTATGAGCAATTGAATGGTAGTTAAAGGCATTAATTGAGTTAAGTATTGATTTGTTGCATTGAATGCCATATATTTCTATTATTTATTGGTGAAGTGACATTACTTTTATTGCCATTTTGTAAACATTGACTTCATCAACATTTACTTTCAAATTTCTTATATTGAATGTCAGATAGTCTTTGATATATATGAAGTACTAACCAAAGCCTACATATATCAGTTTATTGTTGCTTTGTTCTCAGGCATGGATTCTACTTGGTTATCTTTGTTGGCTATAAGTCGTACTATCTGTTATGTTGGTGATATCTGAAGGGGGAACTTGTCATTGTCTGGTTATCCTTTAGCCTCTTCAAAACCCCAGGTCACTAGGGACATCTCCCCTGGGCCTCACCTTCCTAAAGAGAAATAAACTCCCCATTCTGGTGACATTGGGTGGGATAGGTTCCTGTTACGCCAGTTTGTCCTTCTACTTTATAGCCTTTCTTCCTAGCTACAAACTATGCAATAACATTTTGGCATTGTTGCCGGAGACACTGAGTCAATTCTCCTCAAAAGAAAAATATTTTCGGTAAGCCTTTCCTCAAGAGCCTTATCTTACAAGCTTACCTGACGAATCCACTAGGGTGTTTTCCCTTTTATTTGATAGTTTCAAGTAAACTATATGGTGACTCCACAAACTAAAAAGAGGGTTTAATAATCCTCCTTTGTCTTTCAAAAGAAAGCCTCCCAAGAACTCTTCTATTGTCAAATCACTCTTCGGGAAGAGCCTTCCTTTAAGAATCATGTCTAGCTCTCAGACCGCTACAACGAACCCAACCAACAATCAGAGACAGTGGTCATCTACTCTTTTCAAACCATTAGACATGTCAGCGATACCAGGCTACCCTAGGAAAATGCCACCTAAGTATGAGAAGTGGTTGCTTAAATTCACCAATACTGATGCAATTAGTGCCGAAGAGCACATGAGAAGCTTTTGGGCATTTTTCAAGATTCATCCCATTAGTGATGATGTTGAAGACTTAGTCATGAAGTTGTTCTCCACTACTCTTTATGATGCCTCAAGGCGTTGGTACCTCAGCCTCCCCGATGGAAGAATTAAAACCATCAACAGACTTGAAGAGGCCTTTCTCAAAAGATGGAGTATCAAAGAAGACCCTAACATGCTCCTCACCCAACTGAATAACCTTGAAAAATATGAAAATGAGTCCATTCATGAGTTCCATACTATATTTGAGAATTTTTTGCAAAGGATCCACACAATCCATCATCCGAAAGATGATTACCTCGTCCATGTTTACACCAGATCTTTCAATGTCCAAGTAGGGTATCTTCTCAGAGATAAAAACCTCCAATCCATTTAGGAAGCCCAAGAGCTCGCTACTAATATAGAGGGAAGCCTCCTTTCATCCAAGATTGATCCTTCTGCTAATCCAAGAGGGAGAATAGACACCAAACCAAAAATAGTTCACAACGCTGAGCCTACTTCAGACCGGTGTGCCAGTATCGCCAAGATGCAAGCCTCTATGGATGGTATCATAAAAAATCAAGAGAAAATGATGAGTAGGATTGTCAACTTGGAAATATCTCAGACCCAAGCACCTAGGGTCCCGTACAAAGGGAAATTCTAGAAGGGGAGCCAATTTTATAAACCAAAGAATGAGCAAGAAGTTCCAAACACCTTGGCCCCTGCAAACGTTGTTGATGAAAATCCTTGGTGCCTAGAATGCAGTGAATCACATTGGGAGCATGAGTGTCCTTATAGTAATGGCCATCAACAAGTCAACAACATGGACCATTTCATGGAGTTTTCTCAAATAAATATCACCGATGCAGAACATCAGGAAGCCATAAAAGAAGCATCCAGGTCAGCAAGGATGGCGATAATACACAACCTAGACCAAGAATCATGAGAGAAGCTAAAGAAACAAGAATTTTAGGTGTACATAAGAAAGAAGTTGAACCAACCTACTACTGACCAATAAAAGCCCCCACCCTTGGAAATACTTCTTCCTAAGACATCCAAGGTTGGGAAGGTTGACCTAAACTTTGACTTCGAAGGGCATTATCAAAAATGCATGTAAACGTTCCCCTCAGAGAATCCATTAAGATTTCGTCTATCAAAGAACACTTTGAAACTTTCTTTCTGGGATCAAATGAACCCATGGACCCCCCTATTATGTTGCAATCCGATCATTTCAGGGTCCAATATGGTGAGAACCATACCTTCTTCATGACTTTAATGATGAACAACAAAAGACTCAACAATTTCATGTTAGATATAGAGGAAGGTGCCAACATGATGTCACTTAAAGTCATGCGACAAATGGGTTTGAAGGTCACATGGCCTTACAGGAATGTATGTGACTTTGAATCTAAAGCCATACCCACACATGGGGTAGTAGATAATCTGGAAGTTTTTCTTGAGTACCTAGAGAAAGTAGTCCACATTGACATCATGGTATTTGACGTCCCATATGTGTGGGGAATGTTGTTGTCTAGGAAATTTGATGCAATGTTGGGTGGCACTCTCGAGATGGACCTCACGTTTTTGAAATTGCCTTTAAAAAATGGAACAATGGGTTGTCTCCTAAATGTGCCAATAACCAGAGACCATGTGAAATATATTACTCACCTCATCAACAATGACAAGGCACAAGACGAGATGATACAAACTCTTCAAAAGTATTCTCCAGAAGATATTCCCTTTGCAATGGAAGAGGACTTTGATCAGATCAAATGGCCCAAGAAAGAACATTACCAACAACTCCTAGATGAATTCAAGAGCAAAGAGATTGGGACAATGAAGATATTAAAGAAAGTTGAAGATGATGTACAAATCTGCCCATCCCAGCAGGAAGTGTTTACAGTATAAGCCCACCCTCCTCCCTCAGCACAATACACCAGGGTGGTCCAAGGGATGACCAAATACAAAATCAAAAAGTACAAGGAGACATGGTATGGATGTGGGATACCCAGAAAGGAGAGCCAACTAATGTAAAAGGAAGCACTCGGTCATGGCTTGGGCCCTTCAAAGTTGAAATGGAATCAGTTGATGACTCATATTACTTGTCCACTTTGGAGGGAAGAAGACACCTATTACCTATCATCGGGCACCTCCTCAAACCCCACCGAGGTGGGGGGACCTAACTTCACAGTTAAGTTTAAGTAAGTAGGCATTTTTCACTTGTGTATTATATCATTTGCATTGCATGTTAGTTTTCTTTTATATTCACACTTACTAATTGTTTTCTTTCAGTCTATATTTATATCTATATGTATGCTAGGGTGGCATTAACGCCCCAATTTTTTTATTGATACCCTATCGAGATTGAGCTGGTCTGTGGGTTATGCCAGAGATGTTGAGGTTCTCATGCTCTCTATGGTGAGCACATGTCCTCGAGTTGGAGCCAGATGTTATCCCCACTTTTTAGGGATAACTAGGAAATCATGTCTTGAGGCCCACAGGTCCTAGACATGGAATATCGAGAGCAGGACTGACTTGATCATAGCCCTGGAGGGCCCATATTTTTCTCCCATCATATTTTGTCTTGATAACAGCAAAAACATCCATCACCATCGAATTGGTCCTGTTTCATAAGAGGTTCTTTCTCCATGAGATAATTGGTCCAAGTATCATGGTATGTGTCACTTTTAATCATTGAAACCTTTAAATATATGCATCTAGTTCCTATTATCTCTAACGACTACTTGGATCTTACATTTTCTCACTTGACCATGTTTGGGGGGATTGACAGAGTGCCTTAGCAAGCCTGTGTCTATATGTTTTGGTTTGTCACTGGGGGGATTTCTGAAAATCCATCATTCGCTCCCATCATAACACCACTCTTACATCTTGTTTCTTGCTCACCTATCCCATTCCCCTTGTCTAGGCATTGGGTTGACCTATTTCAAGACTGCACCTTACCTCGTGGGAAGAAGGGGCTAAAGGCCCAAAAGGTAAAAGCAAGCTGGTAAAAGATAAAATCCTAAAAATGAAGCTCGAGATGATTCGCCCCAGGATCCCCGAAAAAGCAATAAAAATCTTCTCAGCAAGAAACAAGAGGGACCCGAAGAAATAATAAAACAAGACCTAATCAGAGGATAGGGGGTCTCATCATGGGCCAGCCTATTAGGTCCATGGGTAGCTAGCAGTATGAAATTTCCACCAGTTGGTTCCATGCCAGGGAAGTGACTCTTGGTTGCATGGCCAAGGGAAAGGGGGTCTCATCACAACCCAACCTTCTCATCTCTGCAAAAGTACTTGTGGGCAACGCTATCAGCTCTGGTCACCATGCCAAGGCAATGTCCCCTGATTATATTTTGAACAAAAAGCAAATAAAAGAATAAAAAGAATAAAGGCAAGAATGGGCTTGGAAAAAATGCATCCATGATAGGGACAACTCGCCTTCTACAAAGGAACCCACATGTAACAATTTTTCACCCTTGGCCATCATTGCACCCACATGCTTGGACATCCCCTGACCATATCACCCACTTGCATGGCTTGGAAGAGGTCTTTTTGGGAACTTTCCCTTTTCTGTGGACATTAGCCCAATAGGAAGCCTTGTCCTTTTCCCCAGACTTGTATTGCAGGCTTGTGTAACATTGTTGAGATATTGATTGATGTATTAGGGATTTTATGCATGTGTTTAATAATATTAATGATGAAATGTGATTGGAATTGTCATGACCCCTGTGACTGATGAGCCCATGGAGAGCGTATCCTTTGATGTGCAGGACCATACCCAATAGACATGTACCATTTGGACCAGTACACATGGGGAGATGATCAGTTCAGACCTCCATGGGGCTGAAGATCCCACCAGATGGATGTTGAGACCCCATCAGGGGGAAGAGATAGGACAGAGGTTGATCAGAGTCTTTTCACCAGAGAAGAAGAGGATGTTCCACCAGAGGCACCCCAGCATAGCTTAGCCTAGGGGGATGACCCCTTTTCACTGAGACATTGGCCTTGGAAGGCTTGGGACATCACCTTTGATGGCCATGACATCATCCAGCCTATTGGACATCTTTAGAGGTAGACTGGGCAGCAGTGGCATGTGTGGCATGTTGGAGAATCCCCTTGAGGGATAACATTTTTCTCCAGGATGTTTCATTTGCCATAGAAAGGGCTAGCGCCTCCCTTAGAGGGGATTTTACTCTCTTTTCTTCTTATTTAAGGTTTTTATTTGAAAATTTAATGTAAAACAGTATGATTTTAATAATTTCGCCTTGTCGACCTTTTACCTGACCTAAAATGTGAAATTAGGTCAAGGTTTTGTATAAATGCGATATTTTCACTCTCATTTTATGAACACAACTCACTCACTCAATAGTGAGGTCTAAAATTTGCACCCTATCTTGGGTACTTGGCGGATTTAAGTAAGGAACACTTGTTGAAGGAAGATATTTTTGGCATATTTTAGCATTTCTCTTGAAGGAAGGTGTTACAACTAGGGTTTGCGTGCTATTTCATGGTGATATGTAAGTGTTTTTTCTGCAAAACATCTTGAATGAATGGTTGTAGTATTATATTCTTGCATATGTTTATAATTTGTTGATTAAAACCCTCGGTGACAAGCACACAAGTAGGTTCTTGTCTCCTGTCCCCTGATAGAGAATTTTTCATCCATTGAAGAGGAAAAGAGAGCCTAGCCATAGCTACACTCCTTTCTCCTATTCCCCTTTGCTAGCCGTACCTATTTGAGCTCAAGAAAAAGAAGACGTCCTAGGACTAGGTTATCTACACTTAGGGCCATTTTTCTTGTAGAGTTTGATGATAGAGCCTTGTTATAGCAACACTCTCCCTCATTTGACTCTCTTGTCTTGACTTTATCTTTCATGCTAGTTGTTTTTTCCATCTACGGAAGGGGGAGAGAGCACGAGGCCTTGCCATAGCAACACCGGAGTGAGCCTCTCTCCCCTAGGGTTTTGTCTTTGAGGCCCTACCATAGCAGCACTTCAAATATCTTCCCTCTAGTCTTTAGTTGTCCTCCTTCAACCCTTGCGTCCTCCTTTAAATTGACTCCATTTTACCTTAGAAGGAACTAATCTCAAGACGTCCAGCGTTGAAGTGGAACTTGATCACAAACTCTCTCAAAACTTGAATTTCAAACCCTAACTACATTAACCTCAACTAACTTACTGACCCTAGTTGTTGACATCATCCTTGGTTATTACATCTTTAATGCAACAACGTTTCATTTTATGAGCAATTGAATGGTAGTTAAAGGCATTAATTGAGTTAAGTATTGATTTGTTGCATTGAATTCCATATCATTCTAGTATTTATTGGTGAAGTGACATTACTTTTATTGCCATTTTGTAAACATTGACTTCGTCAACATTTACTTTCAAATTTCTTATATTGAATATCAGATAGTCTTTGATATATATGAAGTACTAACCAAATCCTGCATATATCAGTTTATTGTTGCTTTGTTCTCGGGCAGGGATTCTACTTCGTTATCTCTATTGGATATAAGCCGTACTATCTGTTCTGGTGGTGATCTATGAAGGGGGAACTTGTCATTGTCTGATTATCCTTTAGTCTCTTCAAAACCCCAGGTCACTAGGGACGTCTCCCCTGGGCCTCACCTCCCTAAAGAGAAAAAGACTCCCCATCATGGTGACATTGGGTGGGATAGGATCTTGTTACACCAGTTTGGCCTTCTACTTTATAGCCTTTCTTCCTAGCTACAAACTATGTGATAACAACCCCAAAACAACATTTAATTATAAGTTCATTGGTTTGTTTCAACAAACCTTATCCATGGCACTTTGGTTAAAAAATATGGCATAAAAGGTGGAGGTGGGGGGTTCTATTCCCTGTGACCTTTATGGTTATATGTTATATGGTTATAGTTTGAAACCTTCGTTCTTGTATTTATATGGTATTGTAACATGATCAAGGGCCAAGGGTCAAGGGTTTGGTCCCTTGGCTCTTTGGCCATTCATATGGACCCTTATATTAATATATATATTCATACGGATCAAAAGATATTCATGGTCAAATTTTTAGTCAACCTAGCCCAGTCAGCAAGGATGAGTCAGCATCCATACTACTGACGTTAGCATTAGTACAGATGACATCAACGTTCGTATAGTGTATGTGACACACATAGAGGACGACATGTGTTATGCTGACATGGAAGCACAAGAGGCTACCACACATCACTCATTTTCATCATTTTTTGGTCAACACGTGGACCAATGAGGAGGTGCCATGTTGTAGTCTGTACAGCCATGTGGAAGGCCATACGGGACGTGGAATCCATACCATATGTGGCAGGATGACGTGGTAGACATGTGACATGGCAGGGTGACTATACAATGGATTATTTGGGCCAATGGTTGACTGCCATGTGTCCCAGTCATGGGATGCCATGTGGTAGTGGGAAAACTCCCAATGAGGGCCCATAACTGAATTTTCAAACAAAAAAAAATGCCCACCAAATCTGGCGGAGGTCCTGCCAAATCTGGTGGCCAATCTTATGTATCATCCAACTTCGACAAATCTAAAGGATACTCCAAACTTGGAGGATTTTAAAACCATGTGTGTGTGTGTGTGTATGTGTGTGTGTGTGTGTGTGTGTGTGTGTGTGTGTGTGTGTGTGTGTGTGTGTGTGTG
>JZKD02S2050275.1:269760-282496 GCA_000966675.3 Picea glauca | reverse complement strand
TGTGTGTGTGTGTGTGTGTGTGTGTGTGTGTGTGTTGTTATAACTACAAGCCCAAAAGGGGAGGCTCGCAGGCTCGACCCCAGGACCTCACCCAACCAAATTATTTACATAACATCTACCAACCGTTGAGACAAAAGATTATGTTGGTTAGTCCGCCCAACATTAAATTTAAATGATGATTTTTCCCACAGACGGGAGGAGGGTGCTCGACGGTACGTCCAGGCATTTTTTTCAAAACAAAGTACAATGAATTAATTTCAGGTTGCAGGGAAAAAAACTGAGATGAGATTTCTCATGGGCTTGGGAGTGATAGAGTCAGATTGAGGCGTGGAGATAATCATTTTTGGGTAATTCGACACAAAGAATTCAATGGTGTTGTCTTTTTTCGGATCTGAGCAAATTTTCTGCAGTTTAATTTTAGAATGAGGTATACTTATGTATTTTGCCAAATTCTTTTGCTGAGTTAATAAAAAGGCCTACCCATTTGAGAGCAAGACCCAGAGACGTAGTACACCAGGGATGAACTCCATTATCAATTTTTTGTGTTCATATTTTATTCTTATTTCTCTTCATTATTGATATTTTCCTTCTTTATGGTGCACTTTTATTTATGCTCATTTAATACAATTCTTTATAATTCACATCGATGAAAAGATCCTGGATCATGTTGGTATCAGAGAAGTCATCTTTGACTTGAATTATTGAGTGTGAATTCTTACTAGGGCCAAGCATAAGCATGGTGAAGGAACTCTTAATAATTTCAATATCAAAGTTGGTTGTGCATCCCAAAGGAAGAAAATGGTCGAAGAGAAAAAGCGTGATGAACAGGAGAAAAACTTCCATATGGTGTTTTATCGCATGTCAAAAATGGTTGAACGAATGTATGGAGACCACGAGAAGAGGATGAAGAAGAAAGGGAAGAAAAATGAAGCACAAGTTGATGATAATGCTTCAGTGAATCAAGGGGTTGGAGGAGACCCTCATGAGCCTCCATCTTCACCATCAAGTTCTATATCTTCTTCCTCTGAGCATTCTCATCATTCTCATCATTATAGCCATAAAGCTTCTTTTAAGAAACCATTATTAAATCTTGATGTAAAATTTTATTTACCAATGTTTAATGGAGATGTTAATCCTGAAAAGATAGATAATTGAATCTGACATGTTGAATTATATTGTCGTGTACAATAGATTGATGGAGAAGAAGTTAAAGTGAAATTGACTTCTCTTCAGTTGGAAGGCACGACTCTCGTATGGTGGGAGAGAAAACTTCAGGACATAAGTGTGGTAATCTTCTTTCCTCATGGTCGAAATTTAAATCAGCGATAAGGAAGCAATTTTATCCATTGGGTTATTTACATAAAACAATGATGGAATGACAAACTTTAAGACAAATTAAAGGTCAAACTGTACAAAGTTTCACGGAAGAATTTAGGAATAAATCTCTTGCATTAAACACTTTGGATTCTTATGAAAATTTAATTAAGTATATTGGTGCGCTTCACAGTTATATTCGTCATAATTTTCTATTGCTTAACCCCACCAGTCTTGACGAAGTTTGCATACAATCCACTCATCTTGAGAATAGGGAAAAGCATGTTCAAGAAGATCCCACAAAGAAACCTTCCAATATCCCACATAAGAAGTTTAAGAAGTTTAAGAGGAAGGACAAAAAGACCTCCATTGTAAAGAGAGAAGAAGGAAAACCATATTGCACTCATTGCAAGAATAATGGTCACGATGATGAACACTATTGGAAACTACATCCAGAGAAGAGACCGAAACAGTTCGGTGGAAAGAGGAAGACAAAGACCATTGCTACAGTGCAACAAGATCTTGGTTCTGATTCAGGAGACGAAGGAAAGATCACAACAGTTGGAGTACAAGGTAAATATTCCCTTCATGCTAGTTCAAATTCCAATAATGAATCTCATGATGATGAAATAAAAAGGAATGCATTATTTAATATAAGAGTTGTATCTAAACACACTAATATAGATACATTGTTTGATTCGGGTTCCCAAGTAAACTTGATATCTGAGGCACTTGTCAAAAAGATGGGTCTTGAAACTAAGCCACGTCCAAAGCCTTATCCTCTTGGTTGGGTATGTGATAAAGAAAAACTTAATGTCACCAAATAATGTAGGGTCATATTTTCTATTGCTTCAAAGTTGATTGATGAAGTGGATTTGGATGTTGTATCACTTGATGTATGTGGCATAGTGTTGGGGATTCCTTATCTTTATGATAGAAAACCAACCTTCTTTCGTCATGATAAAAAATATCAGCTTACTAAAGGGGGAGTGGAATATATTGTTAGAGCCCACAACATGAGGGTAAACACAACACTTGGTAGTGCAGGACAAATGAAGAGGCTCATAAACACTAATAAGAAATATGTACTTATGACCTTAAGTGAAAAAAATGTCGGAACATCCGACGCTTTTCAAGGATGTGATCCTTCTCATAAGAAAGAATTAATTGATATTGTTTCTAAGTATGATGATATTTTCCAGGAACCAAATGGATTACCTCCTAAGAGGGAAATCCAACATGAAATACATCTTCAACAAGATTCTCCTCTTCCTAATGTGGGAATGTACATGATGTCAGTTGTAGAGATGACAAAGATCAAAATGTAGGTACAAGGCATATTGGATCAAGGGTTCATTAGGCCCAACTAAACTTAGTGTGGTTATTCGATCATGATGGTGCCAAATAAGGATGTCACATGATGAATGGGTGTCATTTACCGAGCCTTAAATAAAATCAAAAAATCGATACCCTCTTCCTTGTATAGATGATTTATTTGATCAGTTAAAGAATGTTGTTTATTTCACTAAGTTGGATTTGCGCAGTGGATACCATCAGATCAGGGTTGCAAAACATGATGCATGGAAAAATTTATTTAAAACCAAACGTGGATTGTTTGAGTGGTTAGTTATGTCGTTTGGGATTTGAAATTCTTCAATGACCTTCATGCGTGTGATGAATGATGTATTCAGACCATTTCTAGATGATTTTTTGATTGTATATTTAGACGACATTCTTATATTTAGCAGGACTTGGGATGAACTTATAAGGCATGTGAAGAAAGTATTGGATACTTTGCAAAGGGAAAATTTGTATGTAAAATTATCCAAATGTGAATTTGGTAAGACTACACTTGTATACTTAGGTCAAATTGTAGGAGGAGGACAATTGAAAATTGATCCTTCCAAGATTTATGTAATTGTAAATTGGCCTGAGCCCAAAAGTGTAACCAAAATACAAAGCTTCTTAGGTGCAGTCCAGTACTGGAGGAGATTCATTTCAAACTTCTCCTTTATAGAAACACTTTTTCATGCCTTAACCAATGTGAAGGATGCTTTTTAGTGGGGAGGAAAGCAACAAAAATCTTTCGACACTTTCAAGGAAAGGATCAGTACCACACCAGTATTAGCACTACTGAATCTTGAACAACCATTCGATATTGAGACATATGCCAATGGGTATGCCATGGGTATAGTATTGATGCAATATCATAATCCTATATGTTACCACTCCGAAAATTTTAACCATGTTGTTATTAACTATCCTACGTATGATAAAGAGTTGTATGCATTAGTTCACAGAGTAAAGAAATGGAAGCACTACTTCTTAGGGAAGGAAAAAATCATACATACAGATCATGAACCCTTACAGTATCTCCAAGATCAAACCAATATGCAACAATCTTGACATTACAGATGGATGGGTTTCCTACAAAAATTTCATTTGGTAATCAAATACAAAAGGGGTATGAGTAACAAGGTAGTTGATATGCTATATAGACCTCCTATTGTTTCTTCTATTATTTTGAAGAATGTTTCTTTATCTCATGATATCTATGTAGAACAATATGCCATTGTTGAATATTTTAAATAAGCATATGAGAAGCTAACCCACGGTGCACAGGAAGAGAACTATTGTCTACAGGGAAAACTAATCTACCATCTTGGAAAACTATGTATTCCTACAAGTGAACGAGTCCATGTAATACGAGAAGCTCGCACTTCTCTTGTGTATGGGAATTTTGGTTAGGAAAAACTATGGCTTATCTGCAGAGGTTTTATTACTAGCCTCAGATGAAAGAAATTGTAACTAAATATGTAAAGGGGTTTGTGATGTGTTCTACTTGTAAGCCCACTAATAGAAAATTGGGGCTATACTCACCACTTCTTGATCCATCCCATCCATGGGAAAGTATCTCCATGGATTTTGTAGGGGGTTTATCAATGTCGAAAATGGGTCATGACTATTTGTATGTTGTGGTGGATAGGTTCAACAAGATTTGTATCTTAATGCCATGTAAAAAGAAGATCACTGCTGAGCAGACTGCTAATATCTTCTTTCAGTATGTTTGGGTTCACTTTGGGTTACCCGCATCCATTATCTAGGATCGAGATACTTGATTCTTTGGGGATTTTGGACAAGTTTGTGGAGAATGATGGACACCAAGTTAAAGAGTAATGTTGCTTTCCATCCAGAGACCGACGAACAGACAAAGGTTGTTAACCAAACAATGATACTTTTTCTTCAAGGTTACTACAACAAGCATCCCAAATTATGGGATGAACAGATACCCTATGTACAAAATGCTTATAATCGAGCCTTACATTCCTCCACTTAGTGTTCGCCTTTTGAGACATGTTTTGGGTTTTTTTCTAAGGTTCCTTTGGACTTGATGTATGGGAGAGATGGTGATTCAAATGAAGACAGAGCCCACAAGTTCATTCAGAGGATCCATCAGGTATATAAAGCAGTCAAAGAACAAATGGAGAAAATTCAAGCACAGTATAAATCTCGGCATGACAAACACAAGGTTGATCATCAATTCCGGGTTGGAGAACAAGTATGGCTTCACATCAACAAGGAGAGATTGAAGGGTGAAGGCAAGAAACTCAATCCCATCCATTATGGACCCTTCACTAATTTGGAGAAAAGTTGTACCAATGCATTTCCTCTATATCTTCCTCCTTATATGTAGATCTACTCAGTTGTAAATGTGGAGAACTTGAAACATTTTGAACCTCCCATGATCATGGATCAGGGTGAGGAAGTTTCAATACCTTCAGTTGATGAGTTTGATCTTGAGTAATTGGATGAGTTGAAGGAATATATCATCTTGGACAAAAGGATTAGGACTTCA
This sequence comes from Picea glauca, assembly GCA_000966675.3. Lineage (NCBI taxonomy): Eukaryota > Viridiplantae > Streptophyta > Pinopsida > Pinales > Pinaceae > Picea > Picea glauca. The sequence goes on along the minus strand of JZKD02S2050275.1, from coordinate 277,326 downwards.
CGCGGGAGTGATGTTGATTATCTTCGAGTAGTATTAAAGGGCACACATCCAAGAAAGGAAAAGTGGATTGAGAAGGACAAGGTGAGGGAACTCTTCCCTCACTTATCTGTTGATTGATGAAATATTTTGGTGGTCCAAAAATCTCTCAGTGGGAAGGCATGATCCAAAAAGGATTCAAAGAATACTAAGGACAACTCAGAATTCACAGAAGCAACTCAGGAATCTTAGAATGGCCTTAACAGATAGAGAAAGGGAAAAAATTCAAAGTCCTCAAAACTCAGTGAAATTGGCATCATCGCGAAGAGAGCATTGCAAAATTTCCAATGACATAAATGACTCGTCAAATGGAGTTACAGATAAAAATATATTCGCGGTCAAAGTTTTGGTCAACCTAGTCGAGTCAGTAGGGATCAGTTAGCATCTGTTCTGCTGACATCAGCATCAATACAGATGACATTAGTGTCCATACAATGTATGTGGCACATGAAGAGGATTAAAATGTCTTGCTAACATCATCATGACATCAACATGGTGACATGGCAGCACCATAGGCTGCCACGTGTCACTCCTTTTTCGACATTTTTTGGTCAACATGTGGACCAATGAGGAGGTTCCACATGGTAGTTTGTACAACTAGGTGGCAGGTTTTATAGGATGTGGTAGACATGTGGTATCTGTACTATATGTGGCAGGGTAACTATACAGGTGAATGACATGGGCCAATGGTTGGTTTCCACGTGGCCCAGTCATGGGCTACCATGTGGTAGTGGGAAAATGCCCAATGGGGGCCCATAACTGAATTTTCAAAAATAATAAAAGGCCAACCAAATGTGGTGGCCAACCTTTCGTATTATAAAACCATATGTGTGTGTGTGTGTGTTTGTGTGTGTGTGTGTGTGTGTGTGTGTGTTGTTATAACTACAAGCCCAAAAAGGGAGGCCCATGGGCTCGACCCCGGGACCTCCCCCAACCAAATGCCTTACATAGAATCTGCCACCCATTGAGCCAAATGGCTCTGTTGGTTAGTCCACCCAACATTAAATTTAAATGATGAGTTTTTCCATGGATGGGAGGAGGGTGCTCGATGGTATGACCAGGCACATTTTTCGAGATGAAGTATAGTGAATTAATTGCAGGTTGTAGGCACATAAATTGAGATGGGATTTATCATAGGTCTGGGAGTGCTAGAGTCGGATTGATGCGTGGAGACTATCATTTTTGGGTAATTCAATGCCACAAGTTCAATGGTGTTGTATATTTTCTAATCTGAGCAAATCTTCTGCAAATTAATTCTAGAATGAGGTATACTTATGTATTTTGCCAAATTCTTTTGTTGAGTTAATAAAAAGGCCTACCCATTTGAGAGTAGGATCGAGAGACATAATCCACCAGGGATGAACTTCGTTATGAAGTTTTTTTGTTCAGATTTGATGCTTATGTATCTTCATTATTGATCTTTTTCTTCTTTATGGTTCACTTTCATTTATGTTCATTTAATACAATTCTTTATAAGTCACATTGATGAAAAGATATTGGATCAATATAGAACCCACTACTACCATCGCAACCACAACAATCCAACCGAAAGAACCATAGGAGCTTGAGTAGGGGGAGTGTCTCTTCCATTCATAGATGTGGGTGAAGGGGACCCCACTTCATTTCATTGTTGACAGTGGCAGTCAGAAGAACCTAATTTCATCTAACGTTTTCAAAAGAATGAAGTTTTTGATAATGAGACACCCCCAACCATACACCATAATATGGTTGAGTAGGGGAAGAGAAATTCATGTTGTCCAACAATATTTCTTTCCCTATAGCATCAATCCCTTCAAAGATGAGGTACTGTGTGATGTTTCCCCACTTGAATTATGTTATTTTATTTTAGGAAAACCATATATGTGGAAACATCACACTATTTATGAGTCTCGACCCCATAGTGTCATTTTTATTATGGGGTCTCAACTCTGCATAATACCATAGTTATTTATGAATACTACCATTTCATTGATCTCATAAAAATGGTGTCATAAATTAATCTCTCATGTCACAAAAATTTCCCTCTTCGCAATCCAATTAGAAGGTGAATAGAAGGTCATTGTGACCACCATGTCCTTATATGAAGACCTTTCTATACAACAAAAACAAATCGAAAATATTGTAGAGGATGACACATATATTGTTTCACCTATGGAGGTGCCTCTACATTTCCAAGTTAATCATTACATCGACTTGGTTCCTAGTGCTCCCTTACCCAATGGTTAAATTTGTAGATGCTCCCTTCCAGAGAATGAGATTCTTCCATATGTTCAACATAGCTCTATTGGCCATGGCCCTTTCTAGTTGTGCTTTGGGTCTATCCATTAACCCCTATTGATATATATCATTTTGTTGCATATTCATTGATGGAGTCCTCCCACACTCATACCAAGGCAAGTCATGCAACCATATTTTTTGAACAGATCCAACACCTACAACAAAAGTTTCATGACATCCTTCAATGGACTAATTCCAAGTACAAGTAGGACAACTACTTCAACACGAAAAGAGACTCACCAAAGTTCATATTCAACAAAACAATTCTCATCTCTCGAGGAAGCTTGACATAATGGGGACCATTTCTTCCTAAGGGGGGAGGACTAATCCAGGTGGATCTCAATGGCCATCCACCTTTTCCATTAAATCAATGTTTTTGAGCTTGTGGTTTTGATAAACTATAAATTCACCCTTTTGATTGGGAATGTAATGTAATTTCATCTCAATTTTCTAATTATAGCCATCATATATACATTATTACAACATTAATGCACCAGATCCCATTATAATTGCACATTTAAACATACTTGAGCTAGAGTAGTACTGGGATGGGTGACTTCCTCATAAGTCCTAGTGTTTACATTCCTATGGCATTTTGTAAACTTATACCAATTTATCCCACATGCATCATTAGAAATATTCTCCTCTCACTCTCTCATATATAATCAAGGTGAAGGAGGTCCTTTGAGCATCCAATGGAGTGTGATGTAATGCTTATTTTGAATGAGTATAGTCAACATCTCTTTCTCTTCAAAGATAAGCTACCACCATTATATCTAGTTTGTGTTCTACGTTATTCTAGTATTCACTAATAAAAGTTGGTATTAACTATATTTATGTGTTATCTATTATACTTTCATTTGTATCTCATTTTGTTCTCAATATAATCTAGATCGTGTGTGTTCCATAGAACAAATCACCCTACGTCGCACATAACATATGTACAATTCCATAGCAGGGTGTCTTGTTGGACACCCCCTTTATAGTGCATCCTATAACACAACACACCATTATGTATATATTGGTGCTCGACTAACAATGAAGAACCAGTGCATTGGAATTACCACACCACTTAAGTTTTTTGTATATAATATAGTGGACCTTTCTTAGTAACTATTGTAATAGCACTGGTTACTTTTCCACATGCAAACATAAATTAAATTCAAGTTTTCGATGAATACAAATTATTTATATATGTGTGTTATTTATAATTTCAAGTTGTTTTATCTATAAATATGTGCCTAAAAATAAATTCATGTGAATCAAAGACTACAATGATGACAAGTGCAAGAAAAGTAGTAGCAACAACCAGAAGAAAAATAATTTAGTTCACAAATTTTGTATGAAAACATCCACGGTTAAATTTTGCATAGATTTTTCTTTGCAAAGGAAAAGCTAGAGGTCACTCTTTGATGCCTCTCATAGTTTAGTGCACAAAATCAATCCTCTACCGACTCAATCCTCTGCCACTCCCTTAGTACTCTGGTTCACATCTCCTCCTCCACGGGCCGCTTGACTTTATCCAAGATACCATCACCGTCATTCTTATAGCCATAATATGAACGGACATCAATTCACTTGTAAATCACGTTCCTACACCTCCTCTTCTTCACCTTGATGGCGCTTATGAAATATATTTTTGAGGTCAGGGTCGAATTTCATACACCCGAAGTATTTGTAACCAAGGCCCTTGTCGGTGGAACTAAGTACAACAACTTCTTTCCCTTCCAAGTCTATCATATTGGCCTCTACTTTGGCATAATTAGGACTACCAAGCTCTATGATAAGAGATTATTGATTCCCCTTTGACCTAACCAGCAAAAGAGGAACCATGGTGGATGCCTTAATTATAATACCATGTCAACCTCAAGAATGACCTAATGCCCATATTGTATATTTAATATAATTTAAGGAGAACATTTCCTTAAATGACTTATCAATAAATATTAATCATTTCCTTAGCCTTGACCTCCTCCCCCATGATATCCCCACTCATTTATTTACTAATAATATCATTTATCTTCTTCTCCACAACCATGAGCTTGATCACTTTCTCTTCCAAAAAGGGCACATGGGAAACAAAATCTCGCTCTCTCTGTTGCTAGTTTCCCTTATCGTACTCTACCATTTATTCTACCACATCTTCCTCTTCTTCAAATAGGAACAAATTAATGGCAATGACATCTCCCCTCTTGATCATCAACCTGGTCTCCCTCTTGATAGAATCAATCCTCTACCAGTCTCTCAAAACTCTGGCCCACATCTCCTTCTGCTCAGGTCACTCAAGTTTCTCGAAGATATTATCCTCATAATCCCTGTAGCCATAATAAATGGTGTCAATTATATTGTAAATTTCATACCTAAACATTCTCTTCTTTTCCTTGGGGGGTTATAAAATATCTCTTTGATTCTAGGGAGGAATTTTGCAACCCCTCTTGCACAATTGGTTTCTAGAAGATTGTAACATTCAAGCTTCCAACAACCAATTATACAAGTGGAGTTGGGTAATTCCTCCCCGACGTCAAAGAGATATTCAATAATCTCCTTAAGGTGAAGAAGATGAGTTCTAGGGAGAAGTTATTATAAGTGAATTGATGCCAATTATTATGGCTATAGGGATGATGCAGATGGTATCTTGGAGAAAGTCGAGTGACCCTTGGAGAAGGAGATGCAATCCAGAGTGTTGAGGGAGTGGAAGAGGTTTGAGTCTATCAAGAGGGAGGTTGATATAATGATTAAGAGAAAAAATGTTGTTTTTGTTAAGTTGGTCATGTTCAAGGAAGAGGAATACGTGGTGAAAGAAATGGGAGAGTAAGACAAGGGAAACCAACAACAGAGAGAGAGAGAGAGAGATTTTGTTTCCCATGTGTGCTTTCTAGATGAGTAAGATATCAAGTGCATGGTTGTGGAGAAGACGAGACATGAGATTATTAGTAAATAAATGAGTAAAGATATCGTGGAGGAATAGGTTAATGCCAAGGAAATGCTTAATATTTATCGATATGGCATGCTCATTGTTACACGTCAAATTTACTCAACCGGATAGGTGTCGCATATTCCTCTCAATTGTCGTAAGTGTCGCATCTTCCTTACAAATTTCGCAAGTGTCGCAAGATATTCATAAGTGTCACAAATGCTATTCAAGCATACTGCCTTGATGATGACACTAAGGAGGCACTTAAAACATCTCATACACTGGGTTTGGAAAAGGAGAACTAGTTAACTAAAGTCAAGGAACTCTTAACACCTGAAGAGATCTTTTGATCAAAGGTTTTAGGAGTGAGCGCTCCCTTATATCAGCCTAGGAAGCACTGGCGCTCCTCTATAAGGATTCACCCCCTCTGAAGGAGCACTATCCACCCTTAGGGCGCTGGCACTTCCCTCAAGCTTCTTAGGGAGTGCTACAACACTCTGATGCCCCTTTTGAAGGAGCGCTACCTAATATGAGGCAGTAGTTGGCCCGTTGAGGAGAATAAGGGGAGGATCTTTCAAGATTAGGAGGCAGTTGCATTCAAATTCTTGGTTTCATCAGGAGATCCATGATCTGAGGAGGAAGTTCCCCAACTTGTTCTAAAGATAACTCAAGAGGTTAAGATCCTCTTAACCTATATAAGCAGGCTCTATGATGGTGGAAAGGGGGGAAGAATTGCTAGCATGAAACCTATGATCTCATAGGAAACACACAGTCATCCAAAGGAGAGTGATCAATGAAGCTGATATTATCCAGGTTGTGGATCTTTCAGGCAAGGGTTAGACGAAGGGGACTTGACAAAGCAATCGCATTCGCATCTACGATTGTAAGTACTGTTGTCGTTATTCTCATTAATATGACACGCTTGGCCTGTTTCTTTCTAGTTTGTGTCTAATGTTACATGAACTTATTATCGATAGATAGACCTGTTTTCAAGCTAACATCAATAGAGTAGGAAGTGGTCGCATCTTGTTTGTCTACAGGACTCAGCGAGGAGCAAAGGATCAGAGCTCAACTCAGAGCGTGCAGGGACAAACGTCGATAAAAAGGTACTTTTGTTCTCCTTCCTTCTCATGTGTTAGTTTGTATAGATTTGAAAGGAAGTCAGTGTCCACGTTAAGCATTTTTTGTCTTAGAGTTAGGGTCAAGCTCTTTGAGGCAATCTAACTGTCTGCAGGGCGATTTTCCTACAACAGAAACTGGCGACTCCACTGGGGAGATAGCCTCAAATCGAAACTTCTTGTTTTGATTTCTCCTCATTGACCTAGTTCTACCCCTTGATTTTTTCAGACCTGGTTCACTCCTCTTTTTATTGGTTTCATGAGCTTATTGGCTCCCTACCCAATCATACTCAGCTTAATTGTCGAAATTGAATTGCAATTTTTTGAATTTTTTGACATTTATGGGAGTTTTTGAACCTGATGCCCCTATCCCTGTGTTACCAGAGCGCCAACGCTCCCTAATAGCTTTGCACAGAGCACTATAATGCTCCTTGCCTTTGGAAATAGAGCGCCAGCCCTCCTTTGGCCAATAAACCTTCCAGAATTGCTTTTTCTAGGTTTTGCCTCTGTGCTTCTCCTGCTGGGTAACCTTGTGAGTTAATGCTTCTTCTCTTCCAGCCTTGACATATGTCTTTTTGAAGAAATGACATCTTATTATTTGGATTTTGTAGCCTTCTTCACTATTGTTATTGAGTTTTTCTGTTGATTGGAGTCTGAAACCCATGCATTGTCTTTCTCTCTGTTTAACTGAGTAAAAACCCTGGTGAAGGTCATCAAAGGCCTACAGATCTCTTCATCTTGATTTTAGTCAAGATCATTGTTCTTCAACTTTTTCTTTTTGGGTTTGAAGTTTGTTTTTTCTTTGATTGATTCTTTTCTTTCGCTTTTCGTTTTGATTGCAACGAAAGGGTGTATTGTTTGTATGACTTTTGCTTGTGCTAGCTTGATTTTCTTTCATACAAGACGATAATTAGCAAGATGAGAATTCTGTTGAATTGATCATTATTCATACGCAAACGATAAAAAGCATCTTCATGATTGATTGTGCATGTTAGAAGGCATCTCAAAATTTTTAGCATTACATCAGGATTTGATTGAAGAAAACTTGGTTGAGGACACTCCTTATCAGTGCTTGTTAGCGAAGAAAACTCTCTCTCTCTCTCTCTCTTAGATAGATGTTCATCGAAAAGAAATGAATGCTTATCATTTTTGATGCATTTTTGGGACTGAGTCATAATTCCATTCATTTCACTTCCATGCACCCCTTTTTGAGTAAAGAAC
>JZKD02S2050275.1:239182-261805 GCA_000966675.3 Picea glauca | reverse complement strand
CCATGACTGAAATGTTTGGATTACATCGAAAAAGTATGTAGAAAGGCAAAATATTGGGCTTTTCCACCCATACAATGTCGCCTAACAAGGCATACAAAAATATAATCAACGGAAAGACTCTAATCTCCCTTCACTACATTGTGCTACGAGTAACACATCACCGCACGCACTACGTGCCTCAATAGAGAATTGATGTTCTCTGGTACTCCCACAGTGTGCCTCTGCAGATGTAAAGGCACTTCTCCCCTCCGTAAAAAAGGAATGCCCATCGTGAGGCCTTGGAGGTTTCTCTCAACCTCCCGGAGACCTGGCACTGGTACTGCCGGACCTGCTACAACCGGGATGCCCCCGTGACGTCCTGGTACCGATATATCAATCGGGCGCACTGCTCCCTTGTCTGCACGTTGAAAACATACACCCATTAAAACTCTTCTACATACCCCCAAAAAAATAGATATACATCAAAAACTCAAAAAAAAAAACTAGACAAGGTACGACTCAGTCTCTTACCTGACACATCCCAGTCTTCCCCCGTGGGAAAAATCAAATCCATGCTCCCACGGAAATCTACCTTAGCATAAGGGAAGTCCTCTATCTAGAGATATTGTCGTCTCAGCCAGGCAAAGAAATCGCCAGTGAAATGGAACTCTGACTCCGATACTAGCCTTGGAGATAGACTGGTCCACCTCTCCATCCTAGGTTCATCCACTGGTCACACCACCAGTGCTATCTGAGGCTGCATCTGAGGGATGCACTCTAGAAAAAATGAGACCAAAAATGAGTCGTAGCCAAACTGCTTATGTCCAGTCCTGCACCATGAAATCTGTTCCTTCACGTTTCGAAGGAACCCTGCACTCCAGTTGAACAGTGTTGGTTCCAAACACTGAACACTGTAAGCCACCTGCGATATTGATGCCAAATGTGCACTAGTACTTCTTATCACGCTCATGATAGAAAATAGTATAGATCGGAGAGGCAGCTCTCGAATATCCATGATAGGGATTCTACCCCCTACCAGCCTTGCTCCTGGGATACAGTGGCGAGCCAGGTACACGTCCACTTGTTCAGGTAGCACTCTCTGCCCAGAGAAAGATATGGGGACCCCTCTTTTCGAGAGGCCAGTCAAAAAATACACGTATTCTAACTCAATGGTTAAAAGTTGTGTGCCAATACGGAATCCTTGTTCTGCAACATCCCATAGGCCAATCATATGCTCGAGCAGTAAGATCTCTTTCTTCATTTTTTGCAACTTGAATAATTTGAGAAAACCACAAGCTCACAACGCGGCCCATGTGCGAGGACTCTACAAGGAAGCTAAGTCATCCATCTCATGTTCTCTTTCTTTCCACTTGATCATGGTTGCCGAAGTTACCTACAAAACAAAAAAAAAATAAAGAAACTCATTATTTCCATGTTTTGGCAATTTCGGAAATTTTCAAAAGCGATTTAAAAAATGCAATAAGGTGCCTACATCATTTAAAAGTAACCACACACTCTTTTATGATTACCACGCCCTCCCTAGCCATTTAACATTCATTAAATAACAATGAAAATGTTTCAAAAAATAAAAACGACTTTGGGGTTGCGTGGGCATATGGGGAGATGTTTCACGGGTTCTTTCGCCAAAAAACAACCTATCTAATTGGCTATTGGGGCGTTGGCATCTTGGCCACCCTTCTCTAAAACGTTTTTTGTAAAAGAATCCCATTTTTCCATTGATTGTGAAAGAGGCCGATTTGGTTTTATTTGGGGCAAATTAGGGCTTCATATTTTAAAATAAATGATGCTATTAAAATGAATGTGAAACCACGTGTTTGAAATAAGAAGGGATGGACATCTACCTAGTCTGAACGACGAGCGAAATGGTCAACCGTAGCTCCGACAATGAACAAAACAAGATCCACTTCAAACTGAGAATCTCCACTACTCCAAAATCCTTGCAAAATGAAATGGTAAATGAAATTTTCAATAAATTTTTATTTATAAATTTTCAGTACGGATATGAACATACGAAAAAGGAACCCCCCCTAGAGTCTACTTTAAACCCTTTTCAGACTCTCTAAATATGAAAAGATTGTCGAGTGACCTTGCTTCCTTTGACACTCATTAAATGGTCAGAAAGGGCGTCTTTAGAGCGATAGTTTAACCCTTTTTCGGTCTCGTTAGACTACTGTACGAAAAAGGAACTGAGAGAATTCTCTTTTAAGTGTTTTTCCAAACTCTATAATCCCCAAAAACCTTCGATTTTTTTGTCTTTGGACTTGTTAAAGCACACATCGACAGGCCCATATGGGACCGAACCCTTACTTCTTCTGGGTCGTTAAACAAAGGAAGAGGAACTTACTTAAGGTGAGTTATATCGAGCATGTGTTATCCTCCTCGAGCTCATTAAATCAAAAAGAGGTACTCATCTATCTGGATGGGGGAAAAATTGAAAGGAACAAGCTAAGCAGTCTCTTGAGAACATCATCCAGCACTTCTTAGAGTCGCCCTTGAACATGACACTTTATCATTTGCACGTATCATAATCCGCTAAACCTCTGCACTGAGCCAATCCTTTGAGTTCCTTTCACTCCTTTGGGTCACCCGACGCAAGTCACAGTATCCACTGCATAGTTTTGGTCCATGTCATGTTTTTTTGTTATGCCTCAGTGTTCAAGAGAAGTATCCGCCTCTAGAGTCAGCCATCCCAAATATCTTGCCTCAAAACCTGTGTCAGTCCATGTCCATTTGATCCACCAATTACATCTCTATGTATGTTTCGTGTCGTTGATGGGGGATACATCAAGGCCCTCCCTCGACGAGTCTATTCATGTTGACTTCAACACATTATCCGAGAATCAGACTTAGAAACCAGTTAGTACTTTGGGACCTGCATGCCTCAATGGCAGGCCTCCTCACATTCGACAATAGGTTTACATCATTGACCTCTGATCAAATGATTCCACGGGTGTTCAACTTCAGCTCATCTATTCACATTCGCTGGAATGTACTAGGGTACCTTGGGAATCATTGACATTAATGGTGATCTCCCTCGCACTTGTTAACGGTTCACACCATTGACCGGTAATCAAGTGGTTTCTTCCATGTTCGACATCAAAACATCTATTCACATGGTTAGGATCGTACCACGTTGGGATTGGTGAGAAGACCCTGGGTTGAGTAACCACTTTGATATATGCTTTGCCCGAGCTATGAAGGAGTTTCTATTGGACAAAGAACACATACACTGTCACATAGATCCACTTTGTATTGGTCGTGGCTATGTCTTGTCATCTCGTAGATCCACTGTGTATTCTTCGTGGCTATGAGCAGTCCGAGTCATCAGAGTATAGATCCACGTTGTATCTTCGGTAGCTATACCTTTTTTATCAATACAATTATGGATCCGCAGTGTATTTTATGGCGGCCATATCTTGCAAGCCTTGATCACCCAAGCATAGGTATGCCTGCCTTGGGTTTTGAAACATGTCATGATATTTGTTGGATGTTTGTGTGCAGCTTTTGTCAGGTTCTTCGAGTCTATACCCTTGCTTGAACATCTACAAAGAATTTCAGTTCTCAGTTTGCATCTTCTAACTTCATACTTTGGGGGGCATTCTATTACACGTCAAATTTACTCAACCGAATAGGTGTCTCATATTCCTCTCAATTGTCGTAAGTGTCGCATCTTCCTTAGAACTTTCGCAAGTGTCGCAAGTTATTCATAAGTGTTGCAAATGCCATTCAAGCATACTACCTTGACGACGACACTAAGGAGGCACTTAAAACATCTCATACACTGGGTTTGGAGAAGGAGAACTGGTTAACTGAAGTCAAGGAACTCTTAACACATGAAGAGAGCTTTTGATCAAAGGTTTTAGGGGTGAGCGCTCCCTTATATCATCCTAGGAAGCGTTGGCACTCCCCTATAAGGCTTCAGGGAGCGTTATAACACTCCCCTACCCCCTCTGAAGGAGCGCTATCCACCCTTAGGGCGTTGATGCTTCCCTCAAGCTTCTCAGGGAGCGCTACAACGCTTTGATGCCCCTTTTGAAGGAGCACTGCCTAATCTGAGGTAGTAGTTGTCCCGTTGAGGAGAATAAGGGGAGGATATTTCAACATTAGGAGGTAGTTGCATTCGAATTCTTGGTTTCATCAGGAGATCCCTGATCTGAGGAGGAAGTTCCCCAACTTGTTCTAAAGATAACTCAAGAGGTTAAGCTCCTCTTAACCTATATAAGCAGGCTCTATGATGGTGGAAAGGGGGGAAGAATTGCTAGCACGAAACCTATGATCTCATAGGAAACACACAGTCATCCAAAGGAGAGTGATCAATGAAGCTGATATTATCCAGGTTGTGGATCTTTCAGGCAAGGGTTAGACGAAGGGGACTTGACAAAGCAATCGCATTTGCATCTACGATTGTAAGTACTGCTGTCGTTATTCGCATTAATATGACACTCTTGGCATGTTTCTTTCTAGTTTGTGTCTAATGTTACATGAACTTATTATCGATAGATAGATCTATTTTCAAGCTAACATCAATAGAGTAGGAAGCGGTCGCATATTGTTTGTCTACAGGACTCAGCGAGGAGCAAAGGATTGGAGCTCAACTCGGAGTGTGTAGGGACAAATGTCGATAAAATGGTACTTCTGTTCTCCTTCCTTCTCATGTGTTAGTTTGTATAGATTTGAAATGAAGTCAGTGTCCACGTTAAGCATTTTCTGTCTTAGAGTTAGGGTCAAGCTCTTTGAGGCAATCTACCTGTCCACAGGGAGATTTTCCTACAACACTCATGAAGCTTGTGGATCATCGATTTTTTTTCCAAATGTGTTTCTTAAGTTATATTAAATATACAATATGGGCCTTAGGTCATTCTTGAGGTTGAAAGAGTATTATAATTGTGTCATGCACCATGGTTCCTTTCTTTTTGATCAAGCAAAAGGGGAATTGGGAGGCTATGATCATAGATCTTGGCAATCCTAAGTATTCCAAAATAGGGACAAAGATGAAAAAATTGGAAGGGAACGAAGTTGATGTGCCTAGTTCCACCGATAAGGGACTTGGTTACATATACTTCGGGGCTATGAAACGCCTCTCTAATTTCAAAGAGCTATTCGATAAGCCTCCCAAGGTGATGAACATGAGGTGTAGGTATGTGATTTACAAAAAGATTTACATGGGTTCATATTATGGATACAAGAATGATGAAGATAGTATCTTGGAGAATGTCGAGTGGCCTACAGAGGAGGAGATGTGATCTAGAACACTGAGAGAGTGACAAATGATTGAGTATGTGTGCTAAATTATGAGAGGCATCAAAGAGTGATTTCATCTGCAAAGCGCAACCTCTGCAAGAAAATTAATTGTGAAGCTTTGTATACGTACTTTATCAATTAAATTGTTTTTTGGTGTATTTTTACATAATAACCACGCCAACGCTCTTTCAATCACACTAGTGCACTATAAACAACATAACACATATGTATATTGTTTTTTTTCAAACCATGTCGATGTTGTTGTTTGATTTATAAATTTTGCTATGAGTATGCTAATGATTTCTGTATTTTTAAATTAAATTTGATATGTATCACTCATTATAATTTAGAGTTTCCATATATATAATATTTAACTTCAGTTTTATGAAATTGTTTACTTTGGATTGTGATTGGAAAAACTTATAACCATTAATTTCGTAAAATGTTTAATTCTTCTTCAAGGTGAATTGTTTGTTGTCCAATAAGATACAACATGTTATTTAAACATGTTTACAAAGAAAAATACATAAATATGTTGAGTGAAATGATTTGAATAAGTATTTCATTTTCATATGTTGTAATAATAACCTTATCATACAATTATTCACTAATAATGATGATGATGTAATAATAATTTTTTTTACTAATTTGTTTTATTCAAATATTACAAGACAAAGTTATAATATAATCATTTACTAAAATCAGGATTATTATATTTAATTTTTCCAAAGATTTATTAATTTATATTATTCAACTATTATAATATATAAAATGTATTTAATTAAGATTAAATTATTAAATATAAAGAATATATAATAATAAAGTTTGATGTATTCGATGAAATGATTTTATAATTTTTAACTCTATTACCAACTTTATGAATCTTCTATTAAAAAATAATGTAAACATATGTAAGTATTAGTTCAATCTTCTATTAACAAAATATGTTAGGTATTGCATTTTGTTGATTTTGTATTAACATGTATGGAAATATTGGATTTAGTTAATGAATGAAGAAATTAATTTGAATAATTACTCAGATAAAATGCTATTTTTTTCATTTATTTTATTGATAACTTTATAATAATTATTCATGAATCTCCTCGTAAGGAAATGTAAGTATTATATTTGGCTACTAAAGAAAATAATTAATTTATTAAGGTTAAAAAATATTAAATTAATTTAATTTAATATTAATATTTAAAAATGTAAAAAATATTAATAAAACTCAATAAACAAAATAAACAAAAGTCCCTATGTAGATGTTATAGGGATTAGCCCCCATATTTGATGTAATGATTGTAACATGCAACAAACCACTTTATAAAAAAATGTTGAATTAAGCAATAAATTTACATTAGTTCCATTGAAAATCAAACAAATTACAATTACAATTACTCAATCATATTTTTATTACACGCCAAGGGGATTCTAAAGGTAGACCCAATGCAAGGATTTTTTGATGAGGATTTGGTGGTCGATGAAAGTCATAGTTTATTAACAACATGTCACTAGGAGACAAACTATGTATTGCATGCACAACAAAAAATATGAATGTCTTCCTTTTCATAAAGAACTCTTTGTCATTGGAGTGATCCTCAAAGGAATAATTTACACTAAATAATGAAGACTTACAACTATTTATGAACCTTGCAATGTTCCCATGAGTTCTTGGATGACCATCTATATATATAACACATTTTTCCTATTAAAGTTTCTATAAACATAACCATTCATGCACATACTATACATGGAAATGTTATTTTTGTATTTAACAATATTCAAGTAATCAGACTATAAAGACAACCACAATATGTCATATGTGCTACTAATTGTTTGGGAGGAATAGGTACATGTGAAAGGATAAACAACCTAACTTTTGCAACATCTATTTTAGACATGGAATTCATATAACTATTGCCACAAAAAGATAATTTGTTCCAACATTGGGCACATGCATTAAAGATGGCCAAGCACCATACAAAGCTCGATTGTAATAGGTTTGGTATTTAATTTTAAAATGGATAGGAAGAGAGAAGCCATCTACCTTCCAAAATTTGAATGGAGCTTGATGTGTACATGGACATTTTTTCTCTTAGCTCATACAAATTTTTGGATCCCCTAGTAGAGATGTTTTGGGTAGTATTGATATCATATTTTGGCTCACTAGAACTCTCCACTAACTCAACAGAAGGCAACAAGTTGGCCAATTTATGATGAAACATAGTTGATCTAGCTTCCAACTTTTCAAAAAAGAATCATATGGAAGTGTTCCTCTGGGTCTTTTCTATATCACCTATTAGATTCTTGATCATAGTAGGAGGTATTACACCATCAATTTTGGGTAGTTGATCATTAATATAATGGGACAATGTGACACGTTGAGGGTTCTTCTTCAACCCTTTACATTTTTAACAACCACATACTACTGGAGTGTCATTAAATATATACAATTTATGGTGTAATAACATTGACCTAGGCTACAAGTTGTTGGGAGATGGCATATTACAATTGGCAGGGTAAAGAAGTTGTCCATTGTCATCAAACATTTTCTTGCAGTATCTTTCTCCTTATAAGAGCTTGTGTCAATTTTTGACTGGTGGAATATCTTGTGCATCCGAACTCGATCCACAATCATGATCCTACAAAATTCAATGAACAATTACAAATGCATGTGCATAAATAACATAAAGTCAATCAGATAAATAAATTATAAATAAAATCTAGAATTACTTCAAATGGTGGGGGGGAATTTGACGAACTTGCAATGATATGGAATGAGTTGGAATATGAAGAATTGACCATTTGATATTATAATATTATTTTCCTTGCATTTGATCCAAAACTATCATCAATACATGAGTTAATTTTTAAATGAAAATTTTGGAAGCACATAACAATCTAATTTCAAACAATATTTCAAATGTCTTTTTAAAACTTTTTGGTGCTCGTAATTAATTATAGATGCACTGGTGAAGGAACCGGTGCATTAAATTATGAACATCACTGAAGAATCACCTCCATTATTGTCTCCGCAAAGAAAAATCTCTACAAAATTTAACTCTGGAGGTTTACATTTCTAATATGTCAATAAAATTGACACTAGTGTGTTTGTATGTATATAGTGCACAGGGCACCTAAAATTGTAAACAAAATCTATGAAATTTTTTTTGCAGAGGTTTGCATTTCTATTATGTCAACAAAATTGACACAGGTGAATTTGTATGTCTATAACACACCGGGCGCCTAAAATTGTAAGTAAAAATTCAAAAAAATTAATTGCAAAGGTTTTCATTTCTATTGTCAATAAAATTGACATCAATTCGTTTGTATGTCTATAGCGGATAAGGTGCCTAAAATTATAGGAAAACTATTTGCAAAATTTAATTGTGCAGGTTTACATTTCTATTATGTCAATAAAATTTACACTGGTGAGTTTGTATGTTTATAGCGCACCGGGAACCTAAAATTGTGTAACACAATGAATGTATAGCGAAACAAAAAACTAAAATCGTAAATATAAAATTTTCAGCACTGCTTCTACACAAAACAAGCACACTGGTGCGCCTTAAAGTGCATCGATGATTTAAAGAGTAGTTATTCTATTTAAAGTGCACAAGTGCGTTAAACTGTATAGTGCACCGAAAAATATGTTACAAAAAAAAACCGGTCTGGTTTATCATCAATGCAGAAAAATATAAAGAAAAAAAATGAGTGGGGATTTCATTTTTAAAAAAATATGTGTTTATAAATGAAAACACTATTCATTATTCATTATTTGGAAAAATTAAGAGGGGATATTTGTGCAAGTGAGAATTACCAGCGAATACTTTGGAGTGGGATGATTTTTTTGAAGAGACAAATTTGGAAGGGATCTTCATAGGCCATATACAAATTTGCACAGGAGAAATTTTTGGTATGTGATTTCAATCTATTGATCATTTCAATTTCTCCCTATTTGATTCAAATTATTTTCAATGCAATCTCAAAAACATACAAGGGTTTCATAGTTACCTTTGGTATTGGAATCCCTGGATTTCTTGTTATTTTTCTCGGTTCTCCTCTTTGTATTTCACAAAGGGATTTTATCTTTTTAAGCTATATATTTTCATATGGGTTCTTTTACTTGTATATGGGGTCTTTAGTATCCATTTCAATGGTATAAATCATTGCATTAGATCCAAAACCCTGTCGTTGTCAGTTTTTTTTTTCAAAAAACAAATTGTGGCACACGGTGCTAATGAGGATGTAAAGGATGATTACAACTTGGTCATCAGTTCAACTGGAGTGGTGATTGAAGTTGTTTTAGAGGGCCAAATTTTCTTACAAAAGTTTGAGCCATATAGTGGAAAGAATGTATAGATGTACCTTCCACTTACAATAAAACAAATAAATCCAATGAATCCAAGAATCAAATTATACATAAACTACAACAAGATTTTCTGGAGTAATGGTCAATGAGACCCGTGAGACTTGAAATAGAAAAAAATTACAATAACAAAAAAAAATCATTTAAAAGGTATTACTACTAAACATGTTTTTTCTATAATGTGTTCCAATAATTAGTAAATTAATTTATTTTTCTATATTTATTTTCATGTCCATTTAAAAAAAAAAAAATTCTTTTTCATTTTTCAATGACATTACAAAAATTCCAAGTGACAAACGAGGGGAAATCCAAACACATGGCGGTAAGGATGTCCAAAAATTTGTACAAGGATATGGTATAAGAAATGAACATAATTGCATCAAAAGAAGAGGCATACCAACAACAACGTGCATCAAAGGTATGTAATCATTCATTTATTATTTTATGTATATCGAATCTAATTATCGTATGGAATACTAATTTTCAATTTCTTAGTTGCAGAAAAGAATAAAAAATGGAACCCAATCAATACATAAGACAGGACAACAAGGAAGAAAATGGTTGATCACAAATTTTGTGAGTACTTGCGTTTTCGTATTTACTTAATATTTCATATTTGTTGTGATATTTATATTTAAATAATCAATTTACACTCGTCAATGTATGTCTTCTAATAGGTGCTAACATACAAAGAAGAGCCAGCCAATGAATTGATCAACATTGGGTTAAGTAAGGGTTATGAGTATATGTTGAAGTATCAAGGTTTAAATGAACAATTTGTAAGTAGCTATGTTGCTTAACTTCCCTTGTTTTCTAATTAATGGAAATAATAATAAATGTTTATGTTAATTATATCAACTATGATTTGTTATGGCATATTAAACATGTAGGAAACAAAGTATGGAGAGTAGCCAAAATAATAGATTTTGATACACAACATGCAACATGTCTTCGAGAGCATGTGTAATGTGTATGAATCACTCGTTGTTATGATATGATTTTTTTATTTATGCAATCATGTATATTCTACCATATGTATAATTGTAAATTTACTTATTACACTTTATTTATATTTTTGTAGATGTAACGTGAACAGACGAAAAATAAAAAACAAATCAATGAAGAAAACATTATTTTAGACAAGCAAAGTAGAATATCGCCTACAAGTGATGAAGAAATGAGGCATGCACATAGATCTAGTGATAATAACAATTCAAGTGACGAATGACAATCAATATAATTGAATGTTACTACAAGTTGTATGTTTTGGAATATTTGTCTTTGAAAATCACATTCTTTGTTTAATGTACTCGACTTAATGTCTCAATTGCATGATGACATTTTACCAATAAGTGTAACAATTACATATTGGTTTCATTTTGATTATTGTGTACCATTACATTATCTATTTTGTATGACGATGGGTCTCTTATTCACATATAATAAAATTAATTTCTTATTTTATTTCATTGTCGAACGTTGTAAAATGTTGCATTGTTGATTAATTAATATATGGATGATTTACATTATTACAAATAGCAGAGGATATAAGTCATTGGATAACACATTAATGCAATCATTGTATCAAAACACAATGACAAAATATAAAAAGAATATTATTATAAAAAATATTTGATTTTGAAATAATTAATAGAAAATTTGTAAAAAAACAATTAATTAAAATATATACATATTGGTGTGTTTTATACTTTTTAACTCACAAAACAACAGATGCGATAAAATAGACGACGATGCATTTTTATCAATATGCATTGGTGTCCATTAAATAAATATAAGCATCGGTGCTAACAATTGTGAAAAAGAACCATTACTTTAAGTGATAAAATGTGTGATTGATTATATTTATTATTTTAAGCGACATAATCTATGACTAATCTCACCGATGATTTATATAGAATACACACACTGGTGATTTATATAGAATATACACATTGGTGCTTTATATAGAATATACACATTAGTGTTTTATATAAAATATATGCATTGGTGCTTTTGTATATGATATACACATCAGTTCTTTAATCATCATATATGCACCAGTGCTCAGTAACAAAAATGGCACCGCCATCACACCTCAATCTATAGAAATTTCACTATCTTTCTATGCATGTGGTAGTACAAGAACTGGATGAAATCGTGTACAAGAGAACTGGGGCATAATATTTATGAGCACCATTGTTGCATAAAAAACAACATGCACCAATGCATACAGTAACAATAAAGCATTGGTGTTTAATATAACATAAAAATAAACATCGATACATAATAATTTTAATAGCATCAACGCTTTGTGATCTTGTGTGTGCATCGATGCATGTTACTTAAAAACACACTGGTTTGTTTTTTGTAAGAACACACCTATGTGTGTTAATTAAAACGCATCGGTGCATTTGTTACCAATAAAAGCATCGAAAAAAATCTTCGCTACAACCTCTATCTTCCCCAAAAAATTTAGTTATATGGAACATCCATTAAGACCTATGCTAAAACATATGTTTGGAATAACAAAGGTTTTTTTGAATTTGTTTTCCAAATATTGTAACATTAAAAACCAATGAAAAAACATCTGCTAGAAGGTGTTCTCCTTGTAGTGTATTCCACTTCCTAAACCCCAAAGGCACACTTGGAAGGATTTGTATATAGTTGTTTCTCTTCCAATAGTTTTAAGACCATGTTGACATGTTGTACATGCTATTAGCACTAGAAGATTATCCCTGATCGTTGAGAGGACATGCCTAGAACATATTGATAGTTGAAATGGTTGAGAAAAATGGATGGATCAGGTGGATCAAGAGGAATGAGAAAGGAAGAGTGTCTAGGAGAGTAAATCAGTCTCATATTCAACTAGAATGGTAGAACCTCATAGGTCAAAAGAAATTTAATGGAAAGTATACTGTTGAAAAGATAGGGTGAAATGGAATATGGTGACATATTCATGAATATATAGGGCTCAAAATCTATTCATTCTTACACATCCATGGAGAAGATATTGAGATCAAAATGTCATTTTGATCTGAATCATAATATATATAAACAAATCAAAATTTTGTAGGAAATAAAAATCAGAATTTGTGTTGCCATTAGATCTAAAAATATGTAATGATTAGTGCATCACAATAATAATTTTTAAAATAGATAAGATGAAGGAAATCTAGTATGGAAAATGAACACATGATTTTTTTTTATTAACTTGATGTTCTGAGCATGATAATGCAGAATTTACAGAGTATAATTTTACATGATGGGCCAACACTTTGACCTCTCGTCTCTTAGCTCTCAAACCCATCAATTTCTTCCAAAGGAAGATCCCCTTTTGATGCAATAAATATTATAATTTTATAAGAGATCATACTTGCAATTAGTTGCTAGTCATTTATTATAATTACAAGAATATTTGAGTTTGTTGCAAAGATTTGGAATGATTTTAAGGTAAATCCTCCTTTAGATATGGAATTGTTCATTCCTCTTCCTTCTCGATCCATTCTGTCACTTATGATTCAATTGCTTTGCTTTACCTGATTCAAATCGATTTGGATTTATTTTCATTTTTTCCATTTAGTGCTATGTCCCAAATCTTGATGCTTGATTTTCAAAATTGGAGTGGATCCCTCAAAATTTGGAATTTGATTTTTGATGCCAATATTCTACCTAAAAATATGGAACCGACTTTATCCTAAAGAGTCATGTTTGAAGGAAATTTGGGTATCTCATTTGTCTCTTCCATTATTGATTTATTTCATTGAAAAACAAGGAACTTCGTAACTATGAAACTGTAGCTCGAACTCCCAGCAAACCTTGAACCCTATCTCGATACTTTGTAAGTAATGGAAATCAGTTATTTTCTAGGAAGAAGAATATGGGGTTTCATTAGTAGTTATTTTGTATGGAAATAGCCATTTTATCTCATATACTCGAACTTTTCTCAAAGGAGGAATGTGTATCCCCTACAAAAAATACCAAAAATTCGTTGCAGTTGATCTTCTTTCAACACAACACCATAGTGACTTATGGATCATGCGATATTGATTTACATACTACAACATTGTATCCTGAAGCACTCAGTCGATTTATTACAACTCATCTAAGGTAATGATTTTTTCAATCTGGAATGTCCTCATGGAAAATAATCTATCTGGTTCTATTCAATGATCTTAGGCATACATTTATCAATAGCTCAATTCTTGTAGTTGGAGCGCAATCATTTATGTAATCTCCAATGCCTATGTCAATTTTTATCCTCGGAAAGCTAGACAGTGTGATGATGTGGACATTGTTGAAGAAAATGTATGGGTTACCTTACTTGTTCATTTTCAGATCTTTCCTAGCTAGGACAAGATAGTTGAGAATGTCACCTGAGATTTATAACCTCAAAATATTCACTCAATCCGCAAGTATTAATTACAAGGATTGAGGCTGATTTATAATTTAAATATGTTGCAATATAAAATAAAATTTATAAAAGCTACGGGAATGTACATAGATTTTGAGATAAAGTAAACATGGAGATCAAAAGCGAAAAGTAACCAAGTCATGAATAGACAGTATGAGACCAAATAACAATATGACTTTATTTCATTCTAAGATACCAAAAGTTTTTTTCTATTTACAAAACCCCTTCGAGTGCATGGACCAAAGTTTGATTTAAAGATCCATGATGAACAACATACAAAAAGACTTCGACAGTAAAGTAAAATTGAAATTAATAATATGGATTAGCTTGCCACAAACTGCTGCCATTTTGACTCTGCAAGATATCCTTTATCAACCATGAAACTTAATTCACAAACATACAAGAATACATAGACTATCAAGGATAAATAAACACCTCTAAAACAAGCATCTAAAAAGTGTGGTTCAGTCTTGAACCTTGTTGTCTACAATAAGACCCTGCTATCAAGAAGAGAATTAGATTTTGAATAAAATCAGAAAGGAATGAAAATTGAAACTATCTCATGTAACTAAAGAGAAAACCTTAGTCTTGTTTTTCCTTCTATTCTGCCCTTGTCTCTTCTTCTCATTGAGATTTTATTCTTCTCCAATAAGTTGAAGTAGTTCAACTATTTTCTTTAGTTAATTTGATTTAACTTAATTAATTAGTTTAGGAGAAATAAATAATAATAATATAGTTAAGGGTGTTAATTAATAATAACTAGGTAGGTGGGACCCCTTGTGACTCTCGCCATTTATTCCTTTTAAATCATGAAATATATTAACACACAAAAGATAATCATTTTGACAATATGCCACCCTTGTAACTCCCTTAAATATCTTTTAAATTGGATATTTAAATATCGACAATAATTTATATCATATCCAAAAATAATATATATCCACATTATCCACAAAATATAAAAAATGGGGCTTCCTATCCAAAATATGCTTAAAACCATTAAACATTGTCCTCATCAACTGAATCACATAAAACATAATTTAAAAACCATATTTTTCACTTTGTGAGGAAATTTTCCTTTTTTCATTGTTGTTTCAATTAGACTTTTCTGAAGTAGCCCATGGTTGATTGGACCCTTGGGGTTGTATCTCGTTGATCAAATGGGAGCAGTCATCCTTTAAATGAAGGCAAGAAAACATAGATTTAGAGGAATCAATGGAGGGAGAAGAAGGGGACGCAACTGCTTTTCCTTTGTCTTGCACATGTTGACGAATATCAATTTTCAATCTCTTCCTGGCATGTGAAGACTAAAATGGTGAAAAAACATGGTCAATTTGAACATTGGGATGAACAAGTGGTTGTAAAGGCAATGACATAGTGGGCCAACCACGATGGTGAGAGACAGGATGGTGGACAATCTCTTTCCAACCATCATTTGTGGGGACTTCAGGCTGCAAGGATACATGTGGAGGAACGAGGATGCCGAGAATATTCTAAGGAGGCTATAAAGGGGGTCTTTCTGGTTGAGGGTGCATTATCCTATGGCCAACCCAATTAAAGAACCTATCTTGGAACAACTATTTCAGTTTTTGCGGGTCAACGTCAAAATAGCTAGAAAATCTAGGTCTCATATGGCTTCGATTCCAATTTCCCTTGCCTCTGTTATTTCGACCATTGCTTCCTCTACTGAAAAATCTCATCATGTAGCAACAATTTGTCAGTAATGAAGCTCTTAATAAACCATACATGACACTTTGCTTACATGAATCAAAATTTGGCTCCAAAATTGACATGAGATACATACAAATCGATCCATAACACATCATTCATTAATTTCCATGTGAACAGGGAATGATAGGGTTCATGGAAAACATGGAGGGAGTGTAATTAGAAAAAAATGGTAGAATGACAGGGAAAATTTATGGATACTATTCAACAATTAATTGTGTATAAAAATATCAAGAATATTAATCATCAACCCTTGTTATGTTATCTTTCTTTCGCTTCCACACAGACTTTTCTTTTAAAATTTATATCACAGAATAGGGATGCAATAAGTGAAATCGAGATCATGGAGGGAGTGTAATTAGTGAAAAATGGTAGAATGATAGGGAAAATTTATGGATATTGTTCAAGTGAAAAAAAAAATGAAAACATATTACCTATGATGCAATCAAAATATATCTTTGTCCAAAATTTCAAAGCCAAATAGTATTGTGTTTCCAAAACAATAATCCAAACTGATTCCTTCTTTAACAAAATTTCTCGTTGGCCTCCAAATTATTTTACACGGTAAACTATTTGACATTCCTAGAATTATTTAACCACAGTAACCATTGTAACAATATTATCATTAATCTCACTTGAGTCAAAGGCGTCTTGGGATGGGTGACCACCCGGGAAGTCCCGGTTACCGGGTGCAAGCTCCGGAAGTAATGATTGATGTTATGTGATTAATTTCATTGGTTTCAATCTCACTTCTTCACCCCTGTGAGCATCACCCAATGAAATGAGTGCTAAGTGGACTATTCAAATCATGATAATTATTAGTCAATTGCGACTAATACTCATGGATATGGGTCATAGATTAATTACTTACTCTACACAGTTAATCCGAAAAATGATATCTAATATGTTGCACTACGGAAGCCCCTCTATGCTTAAATAATAAGAGTGAAGGGAGCTCTAACAAGATAGTTCATGAGGAACAATACTTGCTAAGGTTTTGCAAATGGGGTAGCAAGCTAAGTGGGCTTGATTTTGGGGAAAACTCCACAGTTAAATGCGCTTGAGCCAGAGGAATCTTGGGATGGGTGACCACTTGGGAATTCTTGGTTACTGGGTGCAAGCCCCATAAGTGATGATTGATGCTATGCGATTAATTTCGTTGGTTTCATTCCCACTTCTTCACCCCTGTGAGCATCACCCGATGCAATGAGTGCTAAGTGGACTATTCAAATCATGAGAATTATTGGTCATTTGTGACTAATACTCATGGATATGGGTCATAGATTAATGACTTACTCTACACAGTTAATCCCAAAATAATATCTAATATGTTGCACTGTGGAAGCCCCTCTATGCTTAATATTATCATTATATAACAAAAATGATGAACACCATCATAATCGCTATAGGAATAATATTTGAGCCACGATTCAAAACATTAACCCCAACAATGGTCCTTTAAATCCCATAGGATCACGCATAGTGCTCCCAAAACAAGACTCGTATCCATGATTAAATAAAATCACCATTCAATGCAACTTTGTTTAACTTTATTATGGGAAGTATTACTCAATTCGAACATCAGACATTTCAAACACATCTTCTTTATTAACAATAAAACCTGAAAATTTAACCAAGATAAATAACATTTGTTATCAGAAACACAAGCTTCAACAGACTGTAATTTCCAATGAATAGGTGAGTATAGACTTATTTCCACAATTTCTCAGCAAGGGACCAAGTAAACCAATTCCAAAGTAACCGAGCAAGAACAATGCTCTCATCAACTCAAATTGGAGTAAGCAACGATTTCACTGTAGGTTTCGAGATATATCAATGAAAATAAGTGGTAGAGACAATAGGGAAATTCAAACAAAGGGTTTGGCAGTTACATAGCCTGGAGAACTTACTCTACAGATGCTTCTCATTAATATAATCGATTACTAATAATATAACAATAATTTGCAACATTACTATCGACTTCATTAGATTCTTATAATAGACTCTAACTTCCAAAGAACAAGTGAATCCAACACTTCCTTCAACACTACATAACAAGTGACCAAATAAAAACACGTGCCCAAACCAAAATAGCATGAATAGTGCTCCCACCAAAATCTGGGTAAGAAATGCCCTTATATTTGCATAAGGTTCACCACGCAACAGTGACAGTGAGGTCATAAGATGGCATGATAACAACTGAGGGTTCGGCTAGGACAAGGCACAAAAGGTTTTAGTCCTTCAACAAATTCCACTTAAACATTCACGGGGTTGAAATTAGGTGTGGGTATACTACCATAGAGACCAAAAATGTCAATCTATAGGTGGGGTATTTACAAAACCCATAGGTAAGGCTGAGATAACCCATTTCAACAAGGGAGCCAAACCCACAATACAAAACCATAGCAAGGAAATTTCAACCACAACTTTCACTCAGCAAATATTTGGGAATCGTTACACAAAGCAAAGATATCAGGACCATTTTTTAATTCCAATAGTCTCAGAACAACCACCACATGAAACCAAGGATGTAACCATAAATACACAGTTCCAAAAAATAGCATGATAGCTTGAGATTTACACAGACCATGAGCAACTAGAGTCAACATTTCATTTAAGGGTAGAGAAAATTTTACGGACGGAAAAGTAAGAAAACCCCATACCTATAAAAGATTGTGTAATGAGAAAAACCAAGGTTGTATACTTCCTCCACGACTGGGCAAGGCGGAGCAGCAACAACTAACAAAGCAAAAATGAAAGAATGACTAGGGTGGCGGGCTCGAGGTGAGTTTGAGTGACGTGGATTTATTGCATGTCGCTTCTTCCTTCAGATATTCATTCATATCTTATTACAAGCCAATCCCACTAGCCAACTCACCATACCATTAACATTCCAAACCATTAATACAACCAAATATCCAAACTTGCCATATTACAATTTGCAAAGTGGGCGATAGTCCAAAATGCGCCACCCCTTGCCACTATCAATTTTTCTCATGTGACAACTTGCTAGGAACACAACCAAATTGCAACTCAACCAATGTGCATAAAAATAGTAGAAAGGGTCGAGGTGATCACCCAATCTTTTCTATGGACAATATACAATATCAAAATTAAAAATGGAGTGTATTTCTTTCATCCAAAAGGCAGCATAATCATATTTCATGAGAAATAATCAAGACCATATTGTTCCTTGTTTTAATCATGTTTCTCACAACATATTACCATAAGTATTTTAACCATGATTTGAAGCAAACGAGTTGTAGAAAACTGTGTCGCAACCAATACATAGACAAAAAAAAGGGTTGCTTCCCCATGATGTGCCATAAGTAAAAAAATGGGGTCCCACCTACTAGTATATTATTAATATATTTAAATAATAAGTCTTGGAAATCATTTGCAAGCATATTATCCAACGTTGCGCTTTCAAGCATCAACAAGCCGACGAATCCATAGGGAAATATGTTTCCAACAGATTAAGAACTCAGAATGTCTGGTTTTGCAAACCAGGTGAATTGTAGATCAAATAATTATTTACCAGAATGATTATGCAATAGGGGGAGTGAGGCGAATTAAGGGAAAAAATTATCCAGGACTTTAGGAATAGCTCATGAAAAGTGTTACATATGATGGGGTTTGGTCCAATATGCATAACATTTGATCGGTCGCAGTAAAAGTGTTTTTTTTTTCATGGAGAAAATTTTCTGGTATGCTCTTTTGAATCTCAAGGTGGAGGGAAGCAATGGATAGTAGAAAGTAGGGATGAAAATCCAATCATCTATCTAATAGCAGTACTAGAAGAAGAGAGGAATTTTAGTGACGTCTAGAAGGCGGACATCGTGACAACTATGTAAACATTAGTTATTGACCAAAAATACTTACAGAATGGAACTATTGTGGAAAAATGGATCCAAAATTTATTTTGAAAAAAGATCATGCAATCTAAATAGAACATAAAAAGCGAAAGACAAACTAAATAAACTAAAAACCCAATTTATTATTTATGTACAATGGAATAGAAAAACGTTCTTGGAGTGAGGTAGGATGACATTTTACATAGAGAAATGAATCATTTATTTTGGATGGATGATTATGATAAAACATAAATAAGAATAATAAAAATAACAACATGGCGGAAAAGGCTCACTATCCAACTCTAAATTATTCACTCCAATGTTACATATTTATAGTACAATGGGTGATGCCACCTCATGAAGATATTTGCTCTAGATCCTAAAATCATGCATGATGACTAGGCTAGGAAATCTTAACCAACTCAGTAGTCATCACTTGAGGATATATTACTAATATCCTAAATGAATAATACAAATATAGGTGACAATTTAGACTTAGTGATTGGTAAAGGTAAGCCATAGGCTAACAATCCCCCCCTCAATCACAAGTTCGATCAATAATACCAGCAATAAAGAATAAACTGGTATCAATTCCAAGTCTTCATACTGAAACTCATGTGCTGAGCCTCAATGAAGAACTGCCTGAAAAACTGCCAATCTGGATGCTGAACATGTTCATTTGAAATGAACTGGAAAAGCGTTGAGATATGGAAGTGAACAACTGCAATATCCAAACATTCCCTGATTGCTTGACAATTTGATCATTTTGCCAAGTATTTTAGCTAGAAGAATCTGATGTCTTCTGCTAATTGGTGAACATGTAGTATCACCACTCTACTATCAGTGTATCATTGAAAGTGCTCTTTGAATTTTTGGTTTGGGATAACCACTGACCAATTGATACCATGTATCTGATGGTTTTTGGATAACCACTAACCAATCTTGACACTTTTAGTTGTCCAACAGCATCCCAATGTATCATGTGTATGATTCAATTGCAAATCATTGAACCATAATCTTGTCAAATCCTACCATCTCTGGAAAATATCACTATGTAATCATGTGAGCCAGGATGCATGCAGTTTGTTTACTTAATGTAAACTCCAATCTGATGAGAGTGAACCAAGAGAAGTGAATCAACTTCTAGTCTGACACATCCCTGAAAATGCCTGACAACTCAATCAAATGCCAAGATGCAATGCAGAAGGATCCTCTTGTCCTCTACTAGGTCTAATGACCATCTATGTGAACCAAATGTTCACATCATTGCTCTCAAAATCAAAATATATATGATTCAACTTAAACTTATTGAACCATAATTCTGCCAAAGTCTGTCATCTACAGACTGCAATTGCCCATTTGGAAAATTTCATGCCCATTTGGCATACTTGATGTTTGTTGTTGTCGAAACTTTCTGTCTGACAACCATCTTCAATTCCATCATCAATTCCCCCCTTTGTCAGTTGAAAGGAGAGACCATAAGTAGTTCCATGAACCATCTTCACTGGAATTTTGAACTCCCCCCCTTAAGGTGCATGAGAGTTACATCATTGTACACCCCCCTTCTAGGCTCAAGAGAGTATCATACTTGTTCCATTTGAGTACAACACAAAGTGGGCATGTAGAAAAAAACGCATGTTATCTCATCCCGTGAGGGCCATGCTCGAAAGCTACGTCATAAGGGGGCCACTTATGTGAGGTACAAAAATGTTATGTGATACAAGATTGGTCTTTACTCGAGATTGAATTCTTCGGTAAGACTTATATAATCACTTGGTTATTGATGACCACCGCCAAGGATCAATCCACTCATAGTGAATCTTCAATCTTGCAGGTTTCTTCAGTGTTGAACATCTGTCTGAAGAATGGTTATGCTTTCCACAATGCTGGCAAGGATGGAGATCAAAACACTGATTCTCCATGTGACCAACTCGATTACAATGTTGGCACCTATCATTCTGATGTTGAACTTGAACAGGTGAAGTTGAAGCTTCTTGAAGGAATCCAACACTTTGGAACTTGATTGGTCTTGAATAATCAAGAATATGAAAGGTAACTTCCTTATCATATCCAAGTCATGTTCTATTCTTGTTGTAGATGATTTATCCCCATGGTCTGATGATGGGCTTGGAAAGAGTATTATGAACCTGTTTCTTTGAAATCTGTGGAAGTGGATTTACTGCATGTTGATGCATCATTGAAAGGTTTTCTTCACTGAAATCAAAAGAAAACTCTTGAACTGTAGGTTCATGAATAGATTCAACTTCGTCTGAAACTTATTCTGAAGTTGTATCACTGTGTTGTTCCTTCACTGGTTGTTGATTAAAAACATCATCATCATCATCATCATTATCATCATAGAGAGGGTTGTTTTGAACAAAAACTAGTTTGGAACAATTCACTAGTTGTGATTTTTGAGATCTATCAACTCATCATTCAATAGTTGGGATAGACATTGAAGAATTTTAACTTTAGCTTGCATCACTTGCAAACAAGTTAGCACTGATTGAATAGTTTCTTTGTTCAATATTACTGTGTTGTCTTCAGTGGTGTTTATTAGAGTGTTTAGTAACTCTAATAATTCGAGACTTCGAGCCATTTCAAAAACACTAAATGAGGTCTCCTTGTGCAGGTAGATCCTGATTACAATTTGACTCGTAAGAAGAAGGTTTATTTGCAACTCACTCACTTGAATCGCTCTCTTGAACTTCACGCTCGCTTTCTATTCACGGTCACTTGAACTTACCTTGCTTGAACTTGCTTCCAGGAAGTTGAGGATGTCGGTTACCACCAAAAATGCATCCCAAAGTAGTGATGTTTACAATTGTTTGAGTTAAAGTACTCAACCTTGTCAATTTTGACTAAAAATTACAATGATTCTTTGGTGTCGGGCTCAGCTGAGAAAGCACCTGAAAATTACACTGCAATTCAACTTGATTTTGATTTCACACTTACAAAGAAAACTATTGCAAGTTTACAATGAATGTTTGATTTCAAAGTTAAATTGATCTTCAAATTGA
>JZKD02S2050275.1:190878-203070 GCA_000966675.3 Picea glauca | reverse complement strand
TATATATATATATATATATATATATCTCCACAAAATATAAAAATTGGGGCTTGTTGTCCAAAATATGTTGAAAACCATTAAACACTATCATCGTCAACTGAATCACATAAAACTAAATTTAAATACCATATTTGTCACTTTGTGGGGCAATTTTCCTTTTTTCACTACTATCTCCCTTAGAATTTTCTAAAGTAGCTCGTGGTTGATTGACCCTTGGGGTTGTATCTCGTTGATCACATGGGAGCATTAAGCCTTTAAATGAAGGCAAGAAAACACAAATTTAGAGGAATCAGTGGAGGGAGAGTAAGGGGAGGCAATTGCTTTTCCTTTGTCTTGCACAGGTTGGGGAATATCAATTTTCAATCTCTTACTGGCGTGTGAAGACTAAACTAGTGAAACAACACGACCAATTTGAACATTGGGATTAATAGCTGGTGGTAAAGGAAATGGCATAGTGGGCCAACCATTATGGTGAGAGATAGGTTGTTAGACAATCTCTTGACAACCGTCATTTACAGGGACTTCAGGATGCAAGGACACATTTGGATGAACGAGAATGCAAAGAATATTTTGAGGAGGCTGGAAAGGGGGTGTTTCTAGTCGAGGGTGCATTATCCCATGGCTAATCCAATTAAAGAACCCAACTTGGAACAATTGGTTCAATTATTGCGAGTCAGTGTCAAAATGGATAGAAAATCTAGGCCTCCTATGGCTTCAATTCCAATTTCTCCTTCCTTTGTTATTTCGACCATTGCAGCCTCTATTGAAAAATATCATCCTGTAGTAACAGTTTGTAAGTAATGAAGCTCTTAATAAACCATACATGACACTCTGCTTACATGAATCAAAATTTGGCTCCAAAATTGACACGAGATACATGCAAATCCATCCATAACACATCATTCATTAATTTTCATGTGAACAGGGAATGATAGGGTTAATGAGAAACATGGAGGGAGTGTAATTAGCCAAAAATTGTAGAATGATAGAGAAAATTTACAGATATTTTTCAACAATTAACCAAACAGTTAACTGCGTATAAAAATATCAAGAATATCAGTCATCAACCCTTGCTATGTTATCTTTCTTTCTCTTCCACACAGACTTTTCTTTTAAAATTTATATCACAGAAAGGGATGTAATAAGTGAAATTGGGATCGTGGAGGGAGTGTAATTAGCGAAAAATGGTAGAATGATAGAGAAAATTTACAGATGTTGTTCAAGTGAAAAAAAAAATCAAAACATGCTACCTCTGATGCAATCAAAATATATTTCTATCCAAAATTTTGAAGATAAACAATATTTTGTTTCCAAAACAATAATCCAAATTGATGTCTTCTTTAACAAAATTTATCATTGGCCTCTGAATTATTTTACGTAGTAAACTATTTTACATGCCCAGAATTATTTAACCACAATAACAATTGTAACAATATTACCATTATATAACAGAAATGATAAACAACAGCATAATTGCTACATGAATAATATTTGAGCCACGATTCATAACATTAACCCCAACAATGGTCCTTTAAATCCCATAGGGTCATGGATAGTGCTCCCAAAACAAGAATCATATCCATCATTCAATCAAATCATCGTTCAATGCAACTTCTTTTAACTTCATTCTGAGAAGTATTACTCAATTTGAACATCACACATTTCAAACACAAGTGCTTTCTTAACAATAAAACCTGACGATTTAACCAAGATAAATAACATTTTTTATTGAAAACACAAGCTTCAACAGATTGTAACTTCCAAAGAACAAGTGAATCCAACACTTCCTTCAACATAGCATAACAAGTGACCAAATAAAAACCCATGCCCAAACCAAGATAGCATGAATAATGCTCCCACCAAAATCTGGGTAAGCAATTCCCCCATATTTGCATAAGGTTCACCACGCAACAATGACAATGAGGTCATAAGAAGGAAGACTAACAATTGAGGGTTCAGTCGAGAAAAGGCATGAAAGGTTTTAGTCATTCAACAAATTCCACTTAAACATTCACAGGATCAAAATTAAGCGCGAGTATACTACCATAGAGACCAACAATGTCAATCTATAGGTGGAGTATTCACAAAACCCGTAGGTAAGGCCGAGATAACCCATTTCAATAGGGGAGCCAAACCCATAATACAGAACCATAGGCAAGAAAAGTTCAACCACAACTTTCACTTAGAAAATATTCACACAACAAATATAACATGACCATTTTTTAATTCCAATAGTCTAAGAACAACCACCAAAGGAAACCAAGGATGCAACCATAAATACATGGTTCCAAAAAACATCATGACAACTTGAGATATACACAGACCACGAGCAACCAGAGCCAACATTTGATTTAACGGCAGAACAAATTTCATGGATGGAAAAGTAAGAAAACCCCATACCTGTAAAATATTGCGTAAGGAGAAACACCAAAGTTGTATACTTCCTCCACGATCGTGCAAGGCAGAGCAATAACAACTAACAGAGAAAAAATGCAAGAATGACTAGGGTGGCATGCTCGAGGCGAGTTTGAGTGACGTGCATTTACTGCATGTCTCTTCTTCCTTCAGATCTCCATTCGTATCCTCTTACGATCCAATCCCACTAGCCAAATCACCATACCATTAACATTCCAAACCATTAATACAACCAAATATCCAAACTTTCCATATTACAATTTGCAAAGTGCGTGATAGTCCAAAGTGCGCCACCCCTTTCCACTATCAATTATTCTCATATGAAAACTTGCTAGGAACACAACTAAATTGCAACTCAACCAATGCGCATAATAATAGTAGCAAGGGTTGAGGTGATCACCAAATATTTGCTATGGACAATATACAATATCAAAATTAAAACTAGAGTGTATTTCTTTCATCCAAAAGGAAGCATAATCATATTTCATGAGAGATAATCAAGACCATATTGTTCCTTGTTTTAATCACATTGCTCAAAACCTATTACCATAAGCATTTTAACCATGATTTAAAGAAAATGAGTTGTAGAAAACGGTGTCGCAACCAATACATAGGCAAACAAATAATAAGTGTCGCTTCCCCATCAAGTGCCGTAAGTAAAACAAGGGGGTCCCACCTACTAGTATATTATTAATATAGTTAAATAATAAAGCTTGGTAATCATTTGCGAGTATAGTATCCAACGTTGCGCTTTCAAGCGTCAACAAACACCATTCCCATTATTCCAATCACCAACACTAACACCAATGGCAACATCATAGTCATAGTCGACATACCCATAACTGGTCCTGTCAATATAACCATCGACAAAGACCGTTTAAGTATATCCCACATGGATGACAGAAAACACTGTGAAAGTGTTTATATGTGGTGGGATATAGCATGAATTTCAATGCATAATGCATCATATGATCTTGTGAGCTCTCCTCTTGGTGCCTTGTAAATGGGCGTTGACTTGTGACTTGAAATTTGACAGTTGGTGATGGTGGTCACTTTGAACTCGGGTGCTTGATGCATGGTAGGGCCAACATTTTTTTATGAAAATTACTCTTGGGAGCTATCCTTGACACTTAGTGCTTAGGTTTTTAAAATCAAATTGGCCTTAAAGGCCATTATTTTTATAAAGAATACAAATCCATGAATGATTTTGATATCTTCATTCTGAAATTCTGAGAATGAAATGGGAAGAGGATCCAAACTATTTCCATTTTTTCGAGATTTGAAATCTGCTCCTGATTAAAATTTTCAATGTTTTCCTCAAATATGATTTGTAACAATCATATGTTGGTTTACTGCTATGAGCTTCTATGCATGATGATATAAATATTTGCCTCTCAAAACCATACTCCGACTCTGAACCATCATTGACATACATAGGATCTGATTCTATATGGAGAATGGATTCGATGTTCTCATGAAGCTACTGATCAGAATGCTTCTCAGCATGGAGTTCATGATCTAAAACTTCAATATCATCCTCAAATTCATCATAAAATGGAGCACTTTGATAGATTGCTAATGGTAATGACGCAGATTTTGTTTCTTTTCATCAATAGTGTGATCTTCAAAATGGTTTAAAGCAACAATTTCTTCGCTAAGAAATTGGTCTTCACAAAAATTTATAGCAACAAAATCTTCATGATGATGACCACTAGAATTTCCATATAAATTGTAAGAAGCATCTTGAAAATATTCTAGTACATCTTGAGCATGGTTATCTTGAAATTAATATTTACTAATTTCATCACTAAAACCCTCTTGCTCATCACTTCTAAGAAATTTTTTAAATTTGATTTGCTCACAATAATCATTCAAGAGGAGCTCAGCATGATAAATTCTCATACAATGTGAATGGAACACAATATGAAAGTCCTTTAGTGAATAAATTCTAGAGATAGGAAAAGATAGGTACCATTGTCTCACATCTCCTTCCAACGAGTACATAAACGTTTTCAACAATACATCTTCGTGAAGAATATCGAGTTGGTTCATGTATTGATGAAAATCAATCAAGTTTTGTGCATGATGATCGTGGTCATCTCCTTTGAACCTTGGAAGGTAGTCTCCCCATTCCTGCACAATATGCACATCGTTTGGAAAACCAAGAACGACTAAGAAATCAAAAGCTGAAAACCTTCAAGCTAAGATAACATTCATGGCCTTCGACATTCTGAATTATTGTAGTCAACAGCGGATTCTTTCTTCATGGAGTCATCAAGTGAAATATTGCAGTCACAACTTGTGTCAACTCCTGTTCACCAACAATAGCTAGAACCGATCGTTTTCATTACTTTGTCCCCGACAATGGCACCAAAAGATGTGAGCAATAGAAGATGCTCTTTGACTACTAGGAGGGAATTACTAGCACATCTTTATAGTTTCAATGGTTGAGAAGAATGGATGGATCAAGTGGATCAAGAGGAATGAGAAGGGCAGAGTGTCTAGTAGAGGAAATCAGGCCCATATTCAACCAGAAAGGTAGCAACTCATAGGTCAAAGGAAAGCTAATGGACAATAGACAGTTGAAAATATAGCATGAAATGGAAGAATTTAACATATTCATGAATACATAGAGCTCACAATATGTTTGTCCCTACATATCCATGGAAAATATATTCAGATTAAAATGTCATTTTGATCTGAATCATAATATCTAAAAACAAATCACAAATTCACAGGCAATAAACAATATAATTTATGCTGCTATTAGATTTTATAATGTGTAATGATTATTGCATCACAAGAATCATTTTGAAAATAGATAAGACGAAGGAAAACTAGTATGTAAAATGAACACAGGAAAATTGTTTATTAACTTGCTGCTCTAAGCATACTAATGCAGAATTTACATACTAATGCAGAATTTACAGAGTACAAATTTACATGATGGGACGAGAGTCTTACCTCTTCTCTCTCAGCTCACAAACCCCTCAGTTTCTTCCAAAGGAAGATCCCCTTTTCATGAAATAATAATTATAATTTTATATGAGATCCTACTTGCAATCAGTTGTTAGTCATTTATTATAATTACATGAATATTTGAGTTTGTTGCAAATATTTGGAATGCTTTGAAGGTCAATCCTCCTTTAGATATGGAATTGTTCATTCCTCTACCTTCTCTATCCAATATGTCACTTGTGATTTAATTGTTTCCCTTTACCTGATTCTAAGAGATTTGGATTTATTTTTATCTTTTTTCATTTGTCCCAAATATGGATGCTTGATTTTCGAAATTGGATTGGATCCCTTAAAATATGGAATTTTATTTTTGATGCTAATATTCTGCCTAAAAATATGGAACTGACTATATCCCAAATAATCATGTTTGAAGGAAATTTGGGTATCTCGTTTGTCTCTTCCATTATTGATTTCTTTCATTTAAAAACAAGGAACTTCATAACTGCGAAACTGTAGCTCGAACTCACTATCAAAACTTGAACCCTATCCCGAGCCTTTGTTAGTAATGGACATCAGTTATTTTCTCGGAAGAAGAATAAGGGGTTTCATGAGTAGTTCTTTTATATGGAAATAGCCATTTTCTATGATATACTCGAACTTTTCTCAAAGGAGAATGTGTAATCCCTATAGACAATACCAACAATTCGTTGCATCCGATCTTCCTTCAACACAACACCATAGTGACTTGTGGATCACACGATCTTGATTTACATACTACAGTGTTGTATCCTGAAGACCTAAGTCGATTTATTATATCTTGTCTAAGGTAAGGATTTGTGCAGTTTGGAATTTCCTCATGGAAAATAGTCTATCTGGTTCTATTCAATGATCTCAGGCATAAATTTCTAAATAGTTGACTTCTTGCAGTTGGTGTGCAACCATTTTTGCAATCTCCAACATCTCTGTTAATTTGTATCCTCAGCAAGTTAGACATTGTAATTATGTGGACGTCATGCTCATTATTCCAATCACCATCACCACCACCATTGGCAACATCACAGTCGCAGTCGGCATACCCATAATTGGCCTGTCAATAAAACCCTCGACAAAGGTCTTTGAAGTATATCCCACATGGAAGACAAAATATAGTTTGAAAGATTTTATATGTGGCGGTATATTGCAAACATTTCAATGCATGGCGCATCATATAATCTTGTGGGCTGTCCTGTTGGCGCCTTGTAAATGGGAGCTGACTTGTGACTTGACATTTGATCATTGATGATGATGGCCACTTTGAACTCCGGTTCTTAATGAGTGAGTGATAGRCCCACCAAATTTTCATGAAAATAATTACTCTTAGGCGCTATCCTTGACACTTGGTTCTTAGGCTTGTGAAATCAGATTGGCCTTAAAGGCCATTATTTTTTATAAAGAATACAAACTCTGCACAATTTTTATAAGAACATTAAAAACCTTAAACAAAAAACAAAGCCCATTATTTTTTATAATGAATACAAAGCCACAATTTTTATAAGAAAATTAAAAATCCCCCCAAAAAACAAAAAACTAGATATGGTCCAACACTGATAATTTCAAATCATAACAAATTTGTAAATGTTTACACCATGTTTCTAGTAAATTTCACACACGTTGTAGAACTATTCATGACCTACACAAACAATGTGCACTGCAAAATTGTCTTGCTTCTGGTGGGTGTGCTTGTCTTTGTCACATGCACTAACAGAAATTGGCACAAGATATCAAATTTTAGCCTTGCAAATTTGGGTATTAACACATGCTCTTCTCAAGATTTGTTGTAGATTAGTATATAACTTAAAAAATACCAACACAGTTTTTTTAGGAACARTTYGAAAATAGAATTCATCAAGATTTGAAATGTGGAAGATGCATTAATAAGTCCAAAAGGTGTAACCAAAAACTCATAATGAAATTTATGTGTTGTAAATTATCTTTTTGGAATGTCTTCTTGCCTCATTTTTCTATGACGATATATAGAATGAAGATCCAACTTCGTAAATAAAAATGCTCCATGTAATTCATATAATAATTAATTAATGACAGGAATAGGAAACACATTTTTAATGGTCATCTTGTGGAGTTCTTTATAATCTGGAAACATATGTCATAAACCTTCCTTTTTGTAAACCATCACTACTAATGAAGAGAAAAATCTTTGGATAATTTCAATGATGTCAACCTCTAACATTTCTTGTACCATACACTTTATCATAATCTTTTGTGCATATGGGTACTTGTAAGGCCTGGTGTTAGGTGGTACACTTCTTGATTGAAAATGAATATCATGGTCATGATCTTGAGTAGGTGGAATATCTTTAGGTACCTCTCCAAATACCTTGGAGTGATTATCAATTACCTTTTAGAGAAAAATATGAATAGAGGATCTAGATGTTTAAACATCTAGTCAGAACAATTGTGCAATTACACCATCATGTACCTTTTTCTAGAAATTTTTTCATGTTGTTAGAGCTTATCACTTTAGAGGGTTTTCCTTGGATACCTATGAGTTTAATTTTCTTTCCTTCCAAGGAAAGTCTAAAAAAACGTTGTTGAAAATTAAGAGTCGTTGTTCCCATTGATTGTAACCTTATACCCCTAATACAACATAGTGCCACCCATTTGGAGTGTAATCATTCAACTATCCAATAAATACTCCCCCATAATGATATTAATACTATGGAACTTCCTCGAACAATTGATGGTACTTCTATTTGCAATCATTACTTGAAACTCTAGTGTTGGATATATAAAGCAATTGATAACTTTGGCTAATTTACAATTAATGAAGTTATGGGTACTACCAGGGATAATCAACATTGTTACATTTTTTATTTTTTATATATCATTCTATCTTGAGAGTTTGAGTAGTGCTAATAACATCAAATGCATGAAAAGATATGGTTGGAGTAGTCTCTTCTAGTTCTAGATCTTGCGTTGGTTCCAATTCTTGATCTCTTCCTCTTCATAATATATGTAGAATAATTTCATCTTACTACACTTATGCCCCTTACTATACTTTCTCTCTCAATTGAAATATAGTCCATTTTCTCTTCATTCATCCATTTCCAAAAGTGTCAACCTTATAGGTTGAGCGTAGTTAGGAGAGGGAACACGGTGCTTTCTATAGTTGTTAGTGGTCGCCCTTATAATAGCCATAGTTGTATTTCCAAATTTCCTTGCCACATTGATAGCATACTCTAGGTATTTAGGTTCCAAGAGACACACCTCCTGTTGAATGCTCTTCTTTAAAGTCCTCATAAAGAGATGTAAGAAATTATCCTCTAGAATGTTTTTTACTCTGAGACTTAGCTTTTGAAATCTTTGAATGTGCTTTGTAATTGGACCTCTTTGCTAGAAATTTATCAATATACTAAAGACTTTGTTTCTCTTAATACACCCTTAATGCACTACCAATTCATCCATAAAAATGGACCAAGAGACAATATAATCCTTTATTCATTCACAAATTGATTCGGATTACATTGAGAATGA
Organism: Picea glauca; assembly: GCA_000966675.3. Lineage (NCBI taxonomy): Eukaryota > Viridiplantae > Streptophyta > Pinopsida > Pinales > Pinaceae > Picea > Picea glauca. Next base: position 194,166 of record JZKD02S2050275.1, on the reverse strand, counting down.
AATGAGATATAAATGAAAATATAGTAGAGAAAATAGAAATGCAGTGAAACTCAACTTACATTAATGAATAACAGTATACTATAGAATGAAAACTTTATAGAATTGTGGTAGATTACCTTTGAAGAGAAAGAGATGTTGATTATGTTCATTCACAATAAGCATTACATCACACTCCATTGCACGCTCAAAGGAACTCCTTCACCTCAATTATATATGAGAGAGTGAGAGGAGAATAATTCCCATGATACATGTGGGATAAATTGGTCTAAGTTTGCACAATTCCATAGGCATGTAAAACACTAAGACTTTCCGAGAGGTCACCAATCGTAGTAGTAATTTAGCCCAAGCATACTCACATGCAAAGTTGTAATGGGATCATGATCCAAATTGAATGATTATATTATTTTTCATCTATATCAGTGCTTTCATAGTGGAAAAACATGGAGGAATAGGCTTGAAGGGTCATTATAGTGGTAGGTCCCAATTTGGAAAATTCAGGTTTGGAACCTTCTAGAGCCATTTTGAGGTATTAAAAGGATTTTTTTGGGTTTATAGTTCCCAAAAATTGTGCACACACCCTTGATGGTGTTCTACACTCTGATACCTTTCCAATATTTGAAATTGTTTGTCAATTGGAGTTCATATGAAAATTGTATTCCTCTCACAAGTTGACCTATCGTGTTGACGACCATGGTATGAGAGGATGCCACACTAGCCCCCATTACTCATGCATATGGGGCTGGTCACATGAGGAATTTAAAGAATATTCTAGAAGTTTAAAAACCATATCACAATTGAGGGTTTAGCAAGTCAAAAACCTAACCCTAGATGGCTATCGGGCTATGTTAAATATCGATCCACTAAGAGAAGAAGGGGTTCCATTCTTTTGAATTGTATCTTGTTCCATAATTGAGAAAAAACATATAAGAGTGATATTTTGTGAGCATAAAAGAAGAGGAAATATTTTGTAGCAGCCATACAGGCCATAGGTCAAAGGAAACAACATAGAGAGTGACTCTTTCTTTGTACTTGCATCATTTCTATACCAGAGAAAAGAGAGCAGAGCAACCTCACCTGCTAGTTGGGTTTTCTCCTATATTGGGTTTCCCAAATTGTATCTTGTGTCATTTTTTGGATGGTATGTGATTGTATTTTACTGTTCTCTATTTTCCTCATTTTATCTATTTCATGCATAAGTAGAAAATCAGTAACAAAATATTCTGGAAATATAAAGGAATTTAACCTTCAAAGGGAGATTTCGGTTTTGTTTATTAGATCTATTGTGACGAACTATTCGAGTGGAATATCCATGATAGTTTACAAACCATATCATGTGCATATTACCACTAGAAAATAATAACATGATGTTTGTAATTAATAAATGGATATGGCATCACATTGCATACCCCATTAAAAGGGTGAATATCATGGTTTATCAAAATCACATGCTCGAAAACATTGATTTAGTGGAAAAGGTGGATGGCCACCGAGATCCACCTAGATCAGTCCTCCCCCCTTAGGAAGAAATGATCCCCATTATTTAAAGTTCCCTCAGGATATAGGGAATTTTTTTCTAAATATAAACCTTAGTGAGCTACTTTCCTTGTTGAAGTAGTTGTCATATTTGTATTTAGAATTAGTGTGTTGAAGGATGTGATGAACCTATTGTTGGAGGTGTTGGATTCATTCAAAAAATATGGTTGCATGATCTACCTTGGTATTAGTGTGGGAGGACTTTGTTGGTGAAGATGCAACAAGAAGAGTTATATCAATGGGGGATAATTGTTGGAACCCCAAGCAAAACTAAAAAGGGTTGTGGCCAATAGAGCTATGAATGGTTATATTATATCTATGTTAAAAGGTTGGTTGTCATTGATGTCAACCCTTGAAGAAGCCTCGATGGTGTGGATTTGGGACCCGAAGTTGGTTGAGGAATATGGTCTCAAAGGATGGTGTAAATAGAGGTAACTGACCCATGAATGGATATACATTATCGTGTCATTTCCGGTGATAGGTGGTACGTCACATGGTTCCTCCCAATTGAGGTGTTATGGCCTTGTAAAGTTAGAATCCCTAAGGAATGGTAAAGATTCCCCTAGTTGGTTACAAGTCTTTAATGAAAAGGTAAAGTAGTTGTAACAATAAATTATAGAAACCTCCAATTTTAAGGAGATAGGTTACTTAAAAAAGTATAAATACACCTTAAGGAGTCATTCAAAAGTACATTCACTCACACATTCCATTGAACATATTCTTGTGAACTAGTGATCTATTTTTCAAGTTAGTGATGAAGAAATATGAGGTAGAGACAAGAAAGGAGTGTGGGATTTTCGAGGTTGCATAGGAGAGAAAAGTTTGTTGAAGAAACCCTAGTTTGGTAGGAACCTACAGGTCAGACCACCAGTGTCCCATGAGGCACCTCTGCGGGTTTCTTAGGGCTCATCATCATACGAGGCCCCATGTGACATGATGTCTTAGTCCCATGAGGACAAGATAATTTTGGGAGTAATGTTGATACCAAGTCCCAGAAGTCATAAGTGAGCCTATATGTTAGATCTATTGTGCATCAAGTCAACTATAGAGGTATTGGTATGATTATGTACTTATTGTGATGATTATACATGGTTATGGTTTAACACATGCTTGAGGTACTTGGCTACATGGTTGATAGAGGTATACTCTTGTATCTTCTTATGGTATGATTTTTAAGGTTCATATTTAAGATGTGGATGTATGGCTGATGTATACACTTGATGTATGGTGTTATATGGATGAGGCATATGTTTGAGTTCTTTGAGGCACTTCGTTGATAATATGGTACAGATCTATACATGATTGATATGGTATATGGTATTGATTTTATATGTGGTTGATGCTCTAGTACATGTTATATGATGTTATGGTATCTACAGTTGGCATATATTATATGATGGTTGATGCTCTAGTACATGTTATATGATGTTATGGTATCTACAGTTGGTATCTACTGGTACACAGCCTACTAGAACAAAGTCGATTGGTACACAACCTACTAATACAAAAACTACTAGTACACCACCTATGGGTATGTCGAAGGAATATTGGGAGAATTTGGACAGAAGAGCAAGGAGTATTATTTGACTCTGCCTGACAGATTCGATGTTGTTGAATGTCTCGGGAGAATATATGACCAGGGAACTATGGGATACGTTAGGGAATTTGTATCAATCAAAGTCCCTAGTAAACAAGTTGTTTCTTCTAAATAAGTTGTATCATCTTAGGATGGAAGATGGAGATTCTATGACAGAA
>JZKD02S2050275.1:107405-146762 GCA_000966675.3 Picea glauca | reverse complement strand
ATTTATATTAATGATTATTTATATAATATGTATATATTAATTACAAACGAATAAATAATTTATATATTGGAAAGTTCTTATGGATTAATTTAATCTTTCATTAAATTATGATATTAAAATAAATTATTGTTATTATTTTAAATAAATATTTATTTATTTCAGATTTATTAATAAATTTATATTAAATTATACAATGTACAATTTCATGATGATTTAAAAATAAAAAAAATTATTATTATAATATTTATTTTGATATTTTAAATATTTATATAAATATATTTTTATTTTGTTATTAAATTTTTAATTAAAAATAAAAATAATTAATAATTTGAATGATCATAACTACCTCAATAAATAAAAAATAGTCTTACAATAAGCATCTGCCTTTTATTCTCGAAATTGTCCTTAAGGTGTAAGTTGTAACTAATCATTAAAAATCATGATAAAATATAAGTATATATATTTTTTATTTGTAAGTTATTGTAAATACATATAATACTTTGTAAGTTATTGGAAATATATATAATACTATATTATATTATATTATTTTTATTTTTATTTTTATTAATAAATTTATAAAGTTTAATGGAAAAAGATCATATATGTAACAAGTTTCAAGATGAGTTGTTATAAAGGGTGAAGTTTTATTCTCCGAACAAATAACAACATTAAGAAAAAAACACAAAATATTGGGCAGAGTAGATAGTCATAAAACATTGACCAGAGACTAGTTGGAGGGGGACGTTAGTCGTAAGCACGAGGCCTCAATTTGAATAGAGAGGGTTAGCATTGATACGTTGGGGCAGCTTTAGACATGTTCATGCATTTTACGAACTTGTCTTTATACATTGTATATGAATTTGTTGAGATGATAATTTTGACAAGACTTCGTAAAAACAAATTACTAAATAATTAAGATAATCAACCAAGACACATCAACCAAATGGACCAATTAAATTAAATAATTTTAATGGCAGCGCCGAGGACTCCATACTACTATTATTTATTACCATTAAATGCAACTTATATAGTAAAATACTGACCTCAGAAACGAATCTTATAATTTTTATTTCAAAATTTTCATCATAGTTGTTATGCCTAGTGAGAACTTCCTATGTTCTGATTACACATAACCACGATGTTAAGAAAAAGTGTGCCACTTGTTTTATAAGCTTTCATTTATGATTGACTAGCACTTTATTATTAGTATAGTTTAATGACTACAAGCGATCAACGTAATCATAAGTTACTTGTATTAAGAGCAATAAAAAAATCACTTGCATTAAAATATATTAAATTATTTCATAATGGTTTATAATTTTTTTATATTTTAATTTTTTGGAAATTGGTAGAGAATATTTGTTAAATCTGTAATTTTGAATTATGAATCCTTATTTTAATGTAAAATTGAATTTGAATAACTTTATTGCAATTTGATTGTGGAATGTTAATATTTGCAATTTTATTATTTCAAAATTATTTTAGTAAAAATATTGGTTTCTCTTCTTGTTGTAAAATTGAATTTGAATAATTTTATTACAATTTGATTGTGTAATGTTAATATTTGCAATTTTATCATTTCAAAATGATTTTAGTAATTGTTATTTTGAATATGAAAATAAACAAATTTATAATACATTAGTGTCTATTTTTTTATTGCATGCAAAGTAAAATGCTTTTACAATTTAATATACATAAAATGTGTAATGTCTATATTTTAAGTTAATATAATAATTTCAATAATCTATTTTTAAGGTCATAACCAAGTCAAACACTAATTTGGTGTATGAGATCCTCTTGTTTCTGGGACAAGGGACTCTTTCTCACAACAAAGTATACTAAGGTATACATACCTCCATTTGAACCTCTATAATATATTGAAAAAATTAAAATAATAATTTTCGAATAAAATTTATATCATTGAACCATCATCATCTTAGAATTCAAGGAAATGTTACTTAAATATTCCATTAAATGAATATGACTTGTAGATATAAATGTGTTGATATTTGAAAGTGAGGGAGCTAGCTTTTGAGAAACTATTAAAGTAGGATTTGATAAAATCAAACTTCATCATTGGTAATGATGAAGTTGATATATTTATAGTGTTATATATGAGTGCATGCAGAAGAAATTAGTAGAATTGGTTGAACTTAAAAGGAAAAAGGAGAGAGTAACTCATCCATACAACATGCACAGTACAGAACTATCACCTTATACATGGCTACAACCTTACAATGAAAGGACTCTCATCATAGACCCCAGAATCATTCAAGTCACGACAACCAGCTTAAATGACATTGTTTACCATTATTTATATAGCCCTAAAGTAATCTTCTAAATTATTCCAGAAAGTTAACTGGAATCCACTCAGTCTTTGACTCTGCCCAGCTACTTTGTCGATTGTGTAGAGTCAATCAAAACTTCCGCTCCTTTTGCAGTCCATAACTTAGTCATTATATTCCAGCATCTAATAAGTATGCGCTCTTGTCAAAATAGGTACAAAATCAGACACGACACTATCAATTAAACCCACACTATACAATGTTAGAAATGGCCCAATTACAGCCAAAATGAGTCTTTCAGCCTAATGATTATGCTTCTGATTTTAATTCTTCAGTGCTATACAAGTTTCTGAGCCTTTCAATGGTTGAAATATCCCACTTCAGTTTCTTTGACTACACCAATTTAGGCATTTACCGGTGGTATGAACAATGGTTGTCAAAATATTATTGAGTCATCGTTGAAAGCATCATTTACAATGGTCAATTAATGATCAATTTGAATTATTCTATATTATAGTAATTAATGTTGTAGATTATAGTAATTAATGTGGTAGAAGTTAATATATAATCTAAATTGAAACCCTAAAAATGATATATATATTACTTTTCATATAACTTTAGTTGCTTTGCTAAGGGTATATATTGATAGGTATCATAAATCACTCTCACCTATAATATAAATTATCTTAGATGGTCATTGATTGAACACATTATGATGGTGAATTATGATGGATGATGTCGAATAAATAAACATTATTGTTAATATTTTAACAACTATTTTATACATTATTAATTACTTTGATGCAAAGTGTATATTATTTAGTATTTGATGAATATCATCCATATTAATTTATACAATCACTTATTAATCAGTATAAAATGTTTTTCTCACTAATATCTTAGTAATGACCATTGTAGATGTAGCTAAACCATACTATTATAAAAAGTTAAAAAAAATTAATATAGAACATTTAACATTAACCATTGACATCTTAGTTAACCATGTATTTATATGACAAAGCCTAAGGATATTAAAGGTTAGGTCAAGTTAGAGTTTATTAGAGAATAAATATGGCTTAGGAATCAAACTGGGTTTATGGGTTATCGGTAAAAAGGTTAGAAATGGTTAGGGTTTTATAGAATTAGTGTTTTAATGCAGTATGAGATAAGGATTATTGGTTAGCGAGATATGGGTTATGGGTTAGGTTTGTTAGTGGATTACTACTTAAGGGTTAGGTTGGGTTAAGGCTTAGTGGGTCTGTGATAAGTTAGAAAATGAGGTAATACCTTGCTAATGAATTAGCATTTGTTAGGGAATTTGGGGCTAGTTATGTGTAGGTGCATTGGGCTAGTGAGGTATTAACTTAAGTGTGTGGGTTAGGTTCCATGTGATACCATCCTCTTTCTCTCCAATTCTAGTAATTTCACTAAATTTTTGGTGTCATGTCTTATGGATCCTTTTTGACTTGTCATTGTTATCTATGAAATTTTCATAATTGTTGCAAACCTAACCTGTGTTGGATTTTTTCATGCTTGTGCACGTCCTTCTTAATGCTAGGGGGTTGAAGACCCAGGGTTCATTCAGAGTTGAAAAAAAAAAACCCAAGGTGTCGGCATATAAATCTTTAGCCAAAGACTAAAGACAGTCTCACCTGAGACGCCATGAGAATCACATAGACCATATGGTCTTGTGTCAGTGATGAAGAACTAATTACAAAAGAATCTATTCGGGTTGGCATCTGTACATTCCATTGCATTATGCTTAGTAACTAACAACATGTAACAACAACATACACATTCATTTGACACATGATCAACACATCATAAAATAGGAAGAGTTGCAAATTTTATTACATTCAATTAACCAGGCACAAACATACAATAAACAACTCATCAATTAACAACAACAACACCCTGCACTCTTATATATTTTCCTAGTATTACACTACATAGCGCCATGCACTTTATTTTAGAATCTATAGATATTTTAGACCCAGACTCACAACTAGATACATTACAAAACATATGCTCAGAGCGAGCTCAAGAACATTGACAACAAAAATGAATCATTGACCAACTATTACACACTATTTTGTTCACCCCAGTGATCAACTGACGATATGTGCATGACTCACTTCTATGTTCCCTGAAAACACTAAAAGAGACTTTCTCCATGAGAAAAGTGGATTATCTTTTCTTCCTTAAAAACTATGTCAAAGGAGATTGTCACACCCTGCTCTATGTTTGGGGTGCGATGATGCTTGATCGTCGCATGCTGCACCAAAACTGGACTGTGACGTCGTCATAGGTTGCTTGTGCATAGGGTGCATCGATGCTTAAACAAGAAGAAAAGTGAAATTCACGAAGGTTCTAGAAGGGAATCTTCTAGAAGATGAGGTGGTCTTTGATCGGTTTGGATCTTACTCGCTTCTCTGATTTAGTGGGATCATCCTAATCTCCTCATTCATCCCTCTTTCACCCTATATAAAGAGGGATCTCTCATGGAAAAGTCTAAGGCTTGCTTATGCATGAAGAATTCTACTATAGATTATACTTGAGATAGCTTTGCTTTAGCTCTCTAAGTTGAGTTGTAGAGCTTCTTCATCAAAGGCATTGGAGCAAAGGTGTGTGTGTTGAAGAAAAGAGCCATTGGAAGGGATCTTGCAACATCAAGGCATGGGTTGTATTCTCCACTTTCATTTAATATAATGCAACAACACATTTCTTCCCTATAAAGGTGTCTTTACTTTTTATTGTATAACTCCTTGATCTTATACATATAATTCATTGGAATATATATATTGTTGTTCTCTCTCTTTATTGTTTTGTGTTTCTTAAACATGTTCACCATCCCACGAATCCAAATATGGAGCGGAAATGATGACACTAGCAAGGATCAAATGTCATTCAAAAGGTATGTCATTTGTCCCTCTTTGAAATAGTTTATATGACAATGAAATCTAAGGAGAAGTTTGTATTCTTCCCTATCTTGTTCTAGCTTCTTGTTGAAGTTAGGGAGATTAGTTTGTGTCCGCATTTACCGATTTGTCTGATAACAAAATTGGCAACCATACAGAGGAACATTTTCTTTTGGTTTTTTGCTTCTTATTTGCTTTTAGATTGCCTACTTTTGGTCAATTTCATTCTCTGAATCTGTGGGTAATCCATCTTGACTCCCTAGCTCTGAAAGTTCATTGAGAAACTTTGTCCTCATTTCAAAGTTTACTTATATTGAGTCATCATCACATCTTTCTTGTGCGAACCAAAGCGACGACGTCACACTATGTGTTTCCTTCAGCCTACGATGATCCTTCATCGTCGCACTGTACTCTTATGCAGCCTACGACAATTCTTGTAGAAATTGTTGGAGTGACATTCAACTTTCTTCTCTTTGCCCAGATTTGTCTTTACTTCTTGGGGTGAACTTTTAGTCTTGGTGAATGATTGGTTTGCATGTTTTAAGCTTGAATTTGATTGTTTTTCAAGAATTGAGAGTCTTCTTCATAAGATTTGTAATTTTTATCTTTTACTTCTTGTTGCAAGGGTATAATCTCAAGCCTTTGTCCTTGAATGCTTGCTATATAAGTTGTTTTTGATCTTTTTTGAGTTTTGGATTGATTTTTAAGTTTTGGAATTTTGTTGATTGGAAAACAATTTTTGTTTGCATTCGACGAATAGTTTTCTTATCTTTTCATTTTTTGTTTGCATTTTGAGTTTGGTTTGGGAGAACATGTTGTGAGTGCATTGATTGTAAGTTTTAAAGCTGTGAAGTAAAGCAATGCATACCGATTCTTAATAAAAACATAAATTAATCAATGGATCATACACATAGTACACAAAGATTTACGCTGGAAACCCTTAACCGGGAGAAAACCGGCCTTCCTTGGTGTTGCACCTTTCAACTCTTCATTGTATTAATTTCACCATTCACCATACAATATATACAATGTTTTAGGTATTCCACAACTACCAAAACCCTAATCCCCTAATCCGAGATTAATTTAGAAACCGTTAAAAATAGCAAAATCTGCTAAAATAGCAAAAATTGCCCAAAAAATATTTCGGGGCACTGCCCCAAACATTGCGTGTAATCAGGGGGGGGGAAACCTGACCCCCCTGGGACCACCCTAGGAAAGCACCCGACGCACACAACACAAAGATGCAATTGTTGAATCTGACACGCCCACACACACACATGCAAAGAATATAACACATACCCAACATTCTCCCACTTGTTGTTTACTTTGCACACAAGGGTTCACATGATTACATAGTCAACAATCCAAGGAAACAATGCCCATTGTTACTCGACACCAGGAGAACTTCTCTGTGCTCACATACTTTGTCAATAAATCTGCAACATTCTTCAAAGTGTCAACCTTTTCCAGCAACACCTTATTTTCTTCAACCATGTCTCTCACAAAGTGATATTGAACATCAATATGCTTTGTATTTGAATGATAACCAGGGTTCTTTGCCAGGAATATTTCACTCTGACTGTCACACTCTAATCTCACTACTTTTTGTACCAACCTAATACCTGAACACAATCTTTGTAACCATACTACTTCCTTGCTTGCATGAGTGGCTTCCATGTATTCAACTTCTGTAATTGAGAGTGCCACTACAACCTGTATTTTTCTCATCCAACTGATTTCTCCTCCAAATAGGTTAAACACATACCCACTTATGGATCTTCTGCGATCTAGATCTCCATCCCAGTCTGCATCAACAAACCCATGTATGTCCACCACTCTGTACAATCCTGGTCTTCCTTGGTAGCACAATCCATAATTGGTAGTGCCACGCAAATACCTGAAGAACCTCTTTACCATTGTCTAATGATCCTTCCCTGGTTTTGACATATACATGCTCAAAACTCCCACTACATGTGCAATTTCTGGTCTAGTACAAACCATTGCATACATCAAACTGCCAACTGCACTGGCATATGAAACATGGGACATGTCCTCTTCTTCTTATTGTGTCTTCGGACACTGATATGCGCATAAATTTACACCTACAGGAATAGGAACCTTGATCGGTTTACTTCCATGCTTATTAAACCTCTGCAATATCGTCTCAACATATTTTCTTTGATTCAACCAGAGTCCTGTTTGCACGATATCTTTTAATCTTATTCCCAGATTGAAGTTAGCAGCACCGAGATCCTTCATGTCAAATTTGGAGGATAGTTGTGATTTCACCTTCTGTATAACATCCATGTTATTTTCTACTAGCAACATGTCATCAATATACAACACTACATAAATGAAGTGATTACCAACCTGCTTGGAATATACACAGTGATCAACCCTACTTCTCACAAATCCCAATCCAAGGATGTATGTGTCAAACTTTTGGTACTACATCCTAGGTGATTGCTTCAGACCATATAGTGACTTGTTTAACTTACAGACCAACTCTTTCTTTCCCTTCACTACAAAGCCTTCTGGCTACTTCATGTAGATTTATTCTTCCAGATCCCCATATAGGAATGTTGTCTTCACATCCATCTGTTTCAGTTCAAGATCAAAAGCAACATCAATAGATAAAAGAAATCTAAGAGAAGTTAACTTGGCAACAAGAGAAAAAACCTCACCAAAGTCAATTCCCTCTACCTGGGAATAACCTTTTGCTACTAATCGAGCTTTGTATTTCTCCACTTTTCCTTCTGCATTAAACTTATTCTCAAACAACCATTTTATACCAACATAATTTCTTCCTGCTGGAAACTCAACTATATTCCATGTCTCATTCTTATCCAAGGCATCCATTTCTTCAACCATGGCCTTATTCCAAAGTTTACTATCCTCTGAATTCATTGCTTCCCTAACAATTATGGGATAATCATCAGTAATAGATAAAGAAAAATTAGAACGAAAATCAGGTGGACTATACCTTTCTGGCTGCCGTATTTCCCTCACTGATATCCTCAATACTAGGGTATGAGGTTCTTCTTCTTCTACTTCATCTTCTTCAGATGATTCAGATTTTGCATCATCCAACTCAAACTATATTTTCTCAGGTTCTTCTTTCCTTGGTAGGAATTCCTATTTGGAAGCATCTTTTACCTCTCTAAAAAAAACATACCGACTGTAAACAATCTTCTTAGTTTTTGGGTTCCAAAGCTTATAACCTTTTACACCATATTTATAACCCATAAAGATACACTTTTCAGCTTTATTATCTAGCTTACTCCTATTTTCCTTTGGAACATGTGCATAATCATCACAACCAAACACTCTAATATGTTCAAGAGAGAGTTTTTTACCAATCCATACCTCGTGTGGAGTTTTATCATCCAGCGTTGATGAGGGTGATCGGTTGACTAGGTAACATGTTGTACCCACTGCCTCTGCCCAAAATTCCTATCCTAACTCAGAACCACTAAGCATGCTCCTTGCTTTTTCCATCAATGTCCTGTTCATCCTTTCTGAAACTCCATTCTACTGAGGTGTGTATGGAGTAGTCTTCTACCTTTCTATACCACACTTCTAACAGAATTCTTTGAATTCATTTCCACAGAATTCTCCACCATTACCTGTCCTCAATACCTTTATTTTCTTCTCTGTCTGATTTTATACCAAAGCCTTAAACTCTTTAAATTTATCAAATACCTCAGATTTCTTTCTAAGAAAATAAATCCATCTGTTCCTTGAGAAATCATCTATGAATGAAACATAATACACATATTTACCTAGTGATGGAACATGCACGGGTCCAGACACATCACTATGTATCAACTCTAAGATACCCTTTGCTCTTGTAGCACCATATGGGAATCTTACTCGATTATGTTTACCATATATGAAATGTTTACATAAATAAAAATCCAAAGTGCAATTATACATACCTTCAACCATACCTTTACTGTGTAGTGTTCGAAGGCCCTTTTCTCCAATATGCCCCAGTCTTTGATGCCACATCATGGTCTTCTTTCCAGGGACAATATTGGTCTTGTCTTCTTTATTTCTCTACTCAGGGACAACAAAACTGTTACACCCATTAGTATAAGTGCTTCCCAACAAATTGTACAGAGTTCCACACCGAAATCCCTCATCAACACCATTGCTCCTTGTACCATCTTGCAAGTTCCCTTCCCCAATATAGTATCCACTCCTACATCATCCAATTTGCTTACAAATATTAATCTCCTCGCTAGTTTTGGAATGTGCAGAACCTCAGGGAGAGTTATAATCCTTCCATATTTTAGCAACAACTTAACCCTTCCACATCCCATGATTTTGGTTGTCAAGTCATCTCCTAGGAATACATCACCACCATCATATTTTTCATATTCACCGAACCACTCCCTGTGAGGAGTCATATGATATGACACACCTGAGTCGATTAACCATACACCATGGTCTTCATGTGTACTTGTAGATGCCAGGTAAATATCACCTCCTTCTTCAGTGGAGGTTTTTTCCTCTGTGGAAGAGGTATTATCAGATCCCTTTGGTTTATCAACCTTCTTAGACTTGCAATCTTTCTTATAATGCCATGTTTTACCACACTTCCAGCATTTCCTCAAAGATTTTCTTGGAGACTTAGATCTACCTTTAGATATAGATATCCCCCCCGAAGACTTACCATGATTCCTATCTTGGGTACGACCTCTTACAAATAAATCATCTATGCTCTGACTATCCATGCTTTTCTACCTCATCTCTTCAGATAACAAGGATGCAACTACATCATCATACTTCAATGTAGATTGAGTGGTACTACCAATTGCTACAGCCAGATTATCCCAAGAGTCTGGCAAAGAAAATAACAAAGTAATACACTTATCTTCTTCTGCAATCGTAATATTAATAGATACGAGTTGACTTACCAGAGTATTAAAGGCATTTAGATGTTCTGTCATAGAATCTCCATCTTCCATCCTAAGATGATACAACTTATTTAGAAGAAACAACTTGTTTACTAGGGACTTTGATTGATACAAATTCCCTAACGTATCCCATAGTTCCTTGGTCATAGATTCTCCCGAGACATTCAACAACATCGAATCTTCCAGGCAGAGTCAAATAGTACTCCTTGCTCTTCTGTCCAAATTCTCCCAATCTTCCTTCGACATACCCATAGGTGGTGTACTAGTAGTTTGTGTATTAGTAGGTTGTGTACCAATTGAATTTGTTCTAGTAGGCTGTGTACTAGTAGGTTGTGTACCAGAATCCAAAATGATCCATTGTCCTTTGTCTACAAGAAGGTCCTCCATCTTGAGCTTCCATAGCTCAAAGTTTTTACCGTTGAAATTCTCTATATCGATTATAGAAGAGATCTCCATTTCTCTTTATACACTCGAATCACCACTGGAAAATCTTCCACTAATCCCAGGTTTATCACAGACCCAAGATAAACTTCATCCATCAAGACCAAGCCACACCCTCAACAACAAAGGCATCCCTCTGAAGCCAAAAAATATCTCTGATACTACATGTAATTTTTAAACCTGTGAAGTAAAGCAATGCATATAGATTCTTAAGCAAAACAAAAATTAATCAATGGCTCATACAAATAGTACACAAAGATTTACGTTGGAAACCCTTAACTGGGAGAAAACCATCCTTCCTTGGTGTCGAACCTTTCAACTCTTCATTGAATCAATTTCACCATTCACCATACAATATATACACTGTTTTAAGTATTTTGTAGCTACCAAAACTCTAATCCCCTAATATGGGATTAATTTAGAAAACTGTTAAAAATAGCAAAATCCGCTAAAATAGCAAAAACCACCCAATTTTTGTTTTTGGGGCATTGCCCCGAATGTTGCGCATAACCAAGGGGGCCAAACCTGGCCCCCCTGGGACCCCCCCTAGGAAAGATCCCCGTGCACATGACATAAATAGCGAAGGAATTTGGGGTCGTCAGACGCAATTGTCGAATCTGACGTGCCCACACACACACATGCAAAGAATATAACACATACCCAACATTGATCTTCTTGGACAACTCTTTCTTTTGTGTATTACATTTATGTTTTTATTTGAACAGGAAAGGACTAAAGTCTATTTTTCTATTAGTAGTCTTTACAATAAATCTTTTCCATTCAAATATTTGTTGAAAACAAGAAAGTTGGAGAATTTAGTAGTTTTGATTGTTTGGAATCAATATCATTCAAAGATTGAGAAATTGTGCTTTGTAACTTTTTGAATTCTGGAAAGAGAAACCTTCTACCTATTGTAATTAGAGTTCATCGAATGAAACAATTGCATATCATCTTTTTTTTCATTTTATTGGATCAAGTTCAAATACACCATTAGTTTCATTTATGTTTCCCTTTTGAGTAAGCAACATCCATTAAAATTCAACGTAATTTTAAAATCTATCTAGCAACTTTTATTTTCTAAAATTTTTATACACCAACATTAGCTAGGATATCTCTTTGGAATAGGTTGTGAGGCACACTCTCCAAAGCATCAAAACACACAATAGTATATTGTGATAGGGAGAGTTTAAATCCACTTGCTACATTTTGTCCTGGGAAGCCCTTCTAACACAAGGGTTAATCATGAGGTCGCATTAGGGCCGACAGAGTTACTCACCCTACTTTGTTGGTCTTAGTGTAGAGATTGTGCGTATTATTAGGGGTCACTTGTGAAGAAAATCCTGTGCGGACCTTCTCGAGTCGATTTTGGGATTAGATACCCTACCCTTGCACATGGATCGGACTATCGATTGCTTCCCTAGGCATCATTGTTGTAATTGGTAACCTTAGTGGCCTATCTCTTTAGAGTTTACATGAGGTGAATGTGGAGGGGCAAGTCTTCACGGTACCTGGAGTCGACGTTGGCCAAACTCACTCAAGATCCTTGGAGGGTATACCCACGATTATGTGTGGGAGCTTGCACCAGGGTGTAAGTCTGTTAAGCAGGTCATCAACGTAAATTTTACACCCTCTTTATCCCAACCCCTTCTTGTCTTGATTTCACAACATTGGATTTCATCACCAACTAGTGACTTTGAAATAAAAAGGTTTGTTTGCATGTTTGATATCTAGATTTTATTAGTGAGTGTTGTTTGTTCTCTAGTTGGCCATAGATTTCTTTCATTCTTTATTTGGTGCGGCCAACATTGGCCCTCACAGTTCATGTAGGATGCAAGGTTTACCTTCGGAAGAGCCGGAAGAATACGCTCCTTTTCTTCCTAATTCACCAGAGGGTGCTTCTCCTGAAGGAGTAGTCAATAACGACGTGACCTCTAAGATTGGAAGTTCTACTCCATTGGATGAATCAACACTTCCTATAAACCCGTTATTGAGTGTTATACAAGATCCACTTTTTCTCCAAATAAAATTGTTGGGAGATGTTGTTGCTGAAGATTATACTAAAATACCTACTGGACCTTACGCAGAGTTTGGTGTAGACGATCCACCCTTTCAAATTGAATTGTTTAGAACTATTGTTCATACTGCTGGAATTTTTAATCTTAGTTCAGTCCCCGTCCGTTCTTTGTGGAGGACCTCCTCAGGACACTGTATTTTTGATAAACTAGGAATGAGTCCAAATCAACCTATGGCATCACATAAACCTGTGACTTCCACTGCTTATACAATACCTTTATATCATTTTACTGGCACGATCAGTAATTTTGTCACGGTTTCAGACCCATTGTTGGTTGGTTCTCATACAATTCTTCCCATCCAACTCAGAGGCTCTACCATGGTCCGACAAGTTACGCATGTTTCTACCGGAAGTCCAGTAATCACTCAATCTCCTATTGGAATACCACTTTCACTTAGATCAAATCCTTCACTTCCATCTGGGTATAACACTCTTAATACTTATGTTGTTAATCCTGCCTAGAGTCCTTCTAGAGGGCCTAATATTTTTGTTCCTCCTGTGTATAATGTTGCTAGCCGTTTTGTTCCTACACCTACCTAGGTTCTCTCGAGAGGGCCTAACATTCCTCCTCCACCTCCACCTGGAGGATCTAATTGTCTGGGCCCAAGTAGCTCCAATCACGTTGGAGGCACAATTCATCCCATCACTTCTGGTTTTCAAATTCCAGTTGGAGGCCAACCTCAAGTTGGGGTCCAACCCCAAGTTGGGGGGAAATCTCAAGTTGGGGGGAAACCCCAAGTTGAGGGTCATAACCCAGTGTACGGGAAATATACACCTGGATTACAATCTCAACCTTGGAATTTTCCTTTCCAAGGCAATCAACAACCACCTCGGGGGAAAACTCCTCAAGTAAATTTTTTTGTACCTCCTAATCCTAGGCAACCATATCCAGGCTCTATGAATCCTACCTAGGGTCAATATTTTCAGTATAATGCTCCTTTCCAAGGTAGCATACCCAATCAACCAATTCATGTTGGCTATTTGACTCAAACCCCCCCACAACCGAATTTGAAAAGACACTCTAACTATCTTATACAGACTGTGTATGGTCCTACTAGTATACCTACGGGATTACCTCCTCAAAATTACCAGTTTCCTCAAGTGAACAGATGGTTGTCATTTATTGCTACTTTGGATTTAATGGATTTATCTAGGATTTTGAATGATCCTATTTTGCATTCTCCTTATTGGACGATCATACCTGCCAAATTACCATCAGACATTCCTAAGTTTGACGGTCGATTGGGAGAAGAACCAAATAATCATGTCATGACATTTCATCTCTGGTGTCCATCCAACTCCTTGATGGATGACTCCATTAGATTACATCTTTTCTAATGAACTCTTATAGGTTTGGCAGCCAAATGGTATATCAAATTTCCACGAGGATTCTTCAATGATTTCAACATCTTAGCTATGGTTTTCTTAACACATTACCAGTTACCCATACAATATGAGACATGAACCGAAATTTTGAGTTCATTTAAACAATCCTCTTCTACTCATATTTCCGATCATATTCATGAGTGGAGGAGGAGAAGATGCTTAATCAAAGTTCCCCTTCCTGATAAATTTTTGGCTGAGTGGTTATCCAAATCACTCATTGGTCCTATAGCCCATGATGTCTCCATGGGTGGTGTCGTCACTGAAGAGTAGGTGATTAGTTTTTCTTAAAACTTGGATCTCATTTATTCAAAAATGGGCATGTTATATGACTTGATCCTTGATGCTCCTCGCCTATCTACAAATCCAACCCCAACACCTCTAGTAGCTTTTGATGTTGCCGATGGTGTGATTGACACTTTTCATGCTGAGACTCAGTCCAAACAAGTCAATCATTCCAATCCCAAATATACCATTGCTAATGTACAGAATTTTACTCCTCCAAATCCTTCTCCCGGTAAAACTTCTGAGGTTAATACAGTTCAGTCTACACCTACTGGTAAAAATCAAAATAAAAGGAAAGGGAAGGGTAAGAATAAAGAGGATAAAAATAATAATCAACAATCTGATAGACCCAAGACTCAGCCTGTTGATGACAAATAAAAGAGAAAACCTCGTTATCATTGTCTTATCTGTGGTGAGGATTATTATATGAAATATTTTCCACGACGTGATGAGGTTACTAAGTTCCTGCAAGGGACCGAGACACCTCATACACTGGTCATTTTGTCACAACCTTTTCCTTCTCACCAGCAGGATGAATCGGTTATTCATGATCAACCTTCTCCCTCTACCACATTTTATGTACTTATGTGTACTGGTGACTCCAAGAAGAACGAAGTTGCAGTCGCTACTCGAGCCAAAGATTATTCTCCTTCAAAATAAAAATTTGATGATTCACCACCTTCATTGGTTCAAACTCCTCCATCAAATTCACCTCCCAATGCTCCTCTTCATCTCAAATGACCAATTCTAGATACATTTCTTTGTCCTCCTCCTAAGAGCGTTGTTCGTAAGTCGTCATTTAACCCTCATGCACATGCCACTCAAAACTATAGTATTGTAGAAGACCTTGCACAGGCACCACCTTCTACGATGTCAACTCTCGAATTCCTTCAAAGTTTTCCTATGCAAAGGAAGGCACTATTAAAGGCTATTAGTGGCATTGATCCTACCAATATGAACTTGATAATATTTTACTTGGAAGATCACATTCCATGGCTCCATCCTCAATTAGTGTTTCAAATACAAGTCATTGTGGAAAATAAGAATATTTTTCGAATCATTATTGATGAAAGAGCCTCAACTTGCATCATGTTCATCACTTGCTGGAAATCCATTGGATCTCCTTCCCTTACCGAGTTACATAATACTCTAAAATATTTTAATGGTACATGGTTTAAACCTTATGGTGTTCTTCCTTTGTTATCTATTGTGTTAGAAGGTAAAGCAGTTACTGTTGAAGTTGAGGTGTTTGATGCACCTCTCGATTGCAACCTTTTACTTGGCCATAGTTGGATTGATTCTATGCGTGCAGTTGTTTCTACTCTTTTCTGTGTGATACGTTTCCCTCATCAAGGAGAATTTTCTACTGTCGATCAACTCGCCTTATTTAATTTTGATTCATGCACTAGTAACGTACCTTTCATTGTGAAAACACCTTTTGGTTATGAGAATGTTGGTGTGTGTCTTTTAAAGGATTCATCGTTAATGGGTACCTTCCCCATTCCACCACCCGATATTCCTCCTCCTTTTTTCTCTTCGATTAACATGATCTCGACCACTATTGGTGAAATCCCTGAGTCTTATGACCCTTGGATAGTACCTATCTCTGACGAATTTCTTCGTTACGATGACCGAATGCCTTTAAGTCCGGTGGAATTGGATTATCAAGCTATTCAATCGTCAACTCCTTCTCCTTGTTTTCTCTTAGATACGTCTCATGATCCATTTCACGTGGTATTTCACACCAATGAGATGATCATGACAGTTATGTCCATGGAATATACCCCATGGGATGATGGGCATAATTGTTTTATCCTCTTCCTGGAACCCGAGACTAAAGAGAGTTATCAATGGATTTTGAATCGATCTACTGTCGTTACTATTTCCCCTGTTCCTAAACCAACACATGATGTTTTGTACGAAGGGAACTTGGGAAATATTTCACTCACTATCCCTCTAGATATTTCAATTAAACTCATAATCATGGAAAATGTTCATATCAGTGCCTCATGTTCTCTTGATGAGATACAAATTTACAAGGCCCTTTTCCAATATTTTCGTGACATTGTTTACTGGAGTTACAAAGAAATGCCTAGAATTGATCCAGATATTGTTGTACATGAAATTAAGACTTACTCGAACACTAAAAATGGTTTTGTCTATCCTATGGCATTGAATGATTGGTTGTCCAATCTTGTTCTGATTACGAAGAAACAAGGCACAATCTGTGTTTGTGTAGATTATAGGGATGTCAACAAGCCTTGTCCCAAAGATAATTATCCAGCCCCTTTCGTTGAGTAGATCGTTGACGATTGTGCTGGGAGTGAAATCTTCTCTTTGATGAATGGATTCTACGGATATAATCAAATCAATATTTTACCCACGAATCAACCTAAGACTGCTTTTATTTTCCCTTGGGGAACCTTTGCATACCAGAAACTTCCTTTTGGTCTCAAGAATGTTGGTGCGACTTTTCAACTCTATGTCTTATGTTTTTCATGATATTAATCACATTGCACAACCTTACCTCGATGATTTATAGGCGCATTCCACGCATCGCCAAGATCACCCGACACATTTATGAGCGATTTTCCTATGTTGTCGATATTATCACATACAAATGAATCCACATAAATGAGTTTTTTGTGTGGAGTCCGGACGACTTCTTGGTTTTATCGTTTCTACACATAGGATTAGGGTAGATCCTTTGAAGGTTGAAGCTATTCTCAATTTTCCTCCTCCTTCTACCTTAAACCAACTCCAAAGTTTGCAAGGGAAGGACAACTTTTTACGTCGATTCATCCCCAATTATGCTGAACTAACGAAAGGTTTCACTCGATTTCTTAAAAAGGGTCATGATTTTCTATGGGAAAACACTACTAACAAAGCCTTTGAAGCTTTGAAACTTTTCTTAACTCGTACACCACTCTTATTTCCCCCTGATTATAGTCGAGATTATTTCTTATACTTAGCTTCTTCGGAATCTACCATAGCTATGGTTCTAGTCCAAGAGGATTATTCGCACGATGAACATGTTATCTATTATTTGAGTCAGAGTCTTACGACATCTGAAACCAAATATATGCATGTGGAGAAACTGGCCTTGGCATCTATTCAAGTTGTTCAACGTTTTCATTATTATATCTTATTACACAAAACCACAATCATTTCTAATTGCAACCCTATGCAACACATCCTTACTCAACAATTACTGGGGGGGGAATACTCCAAATGGATAGTGATTCTCCAGGAGTTTGATTTGGATTTTGAGCATGCCAAGTCAAAGAAATATTTTGTTTTTTCCGAGTTGATATGTGACCTTCCCTCCACTGAGACAGAAACTATGGAAAAGGATTCCTTTCCTGATGAGTCTCTCATTTTGATCAGTTTCGATGGCATATGGTATGGAGGCATTATCATTTATCTCCAAACCCAAACTTTCCTGCCTAATGTTTGTCATGTTGATCGTCGTCGTATTCGATATCAATCCCATCAATACATTATCCTCGATGACACCCTTTACTATCATGGTATTGATTTTGTATTTTGATGATGTCTAACTTATGATGAAGCTGAGAAAGCTTTGAATGACCATCACTCTGGAGACTGTGGTGGTCATATGTCTCAGTATGAAACTGCCCAAAAGATCTTGCGAGCTGGTTACTTCTGGCCTTCATTGTTTAAGGATTGCATTATTGTCGTTCAGAAATGCCACGCTTGTCAAATGTATAACAATAATATCCAATCACATCCTTCTCCTCTTTAACTTGTAGTTTATGTTGGTCCATTCGCTAAATGGGGCATTGACTTCATGACATGTAACCCTCACTTGGCCAGGGAGCATGGATGCATTATCATAGTTGTGGATTATTTCACTAAATGGGATGAGGCGATGCCTACATTTGATAATACTGGGAAAATTGTAGTGTTGTTCATATTCAATCACATTGTTACTAGGTTTGGTTTCCCTCAAGCCATCGTCACTGACCATGGTAGTCATTTTCGCAATTTCATGATGTATGAACTTATCAAGAAGTTGGGTCTTCGATATGAAAACTCAACACCTTACTATCCATAGGCTAATGGCTAGGTTGAAGAAATCAACAAAGTTCTCACTACTATGCTTCAATGGATGGTAGGAATTCACAAGTCAAGCTGGCACACAATGCTCTTCTTGAAATTATGGGCCTATCAGACATTTGTTAAATCTTCCACAAGGTTCACACATTTCCAGTCAGTATATGGTATCGAAGCTATTTTGTCGATTGAATGTGAAATACCATCTTTGAAACTAGCTGTCGAACTTCTCCTTAACACCTCAGCCAAAGAATAATGTCTCTTGTATTTGATGCAATTAGACGAGACTCTTCGTGATGCTTCTTTAGTCATAGAAACTCATAATAAATGTGTCAAAGCTCAATACAAGAAACATGTCAAACCACACATTTTTCTAAGGGTGATTTAGTTCTTCTCTATGAACATGATCTTGACTTATTAGGGGCCAGTAAATTCGAGCCCATGTGGCGTGGCCCGTATATCGTTAAAAAAGTGTTGGAGAAAGGGGATTATGAGCTGGTAGATTATGATGGAATTCCTTTGAATGAACCCAGAAATGGGCTTTACTTGAAGAAGTACTATGCTTAAAATATTTTTTGCATGAGTGCTTTGTATTTTCAGTGTATCATACTCTAGTGTGTGTTTTTTTCATTTCTTGTTCCTCCTTTAAGTTGCTTACCTTGTATTTTTCTTGGGTTCCATATGTCAGTGTCTTCATTACCCTATGTCGGCTTTGTTGATGGTGCTAGTTGCAGTACTCAAAACCTAGTATCTGATGCATGGAAATTCTATGCACCTACAAATGAGTTGATCAGTCTACACAGTGTTTTCCTTGGTCGTGCAACTAATAATATCATGGAATACAGTGAAATTATCAAGTTATTAACTGACACCATTTCATTTGACATTCGTTATCTTATTGTATGACTTGATTCACAGTTAGTAGTGTTGCAATTGAGTAATTTTTATTCCATCCGAAGTCCTACATTGTTACGGGTATACTTAAGAATTTGCCTGTTGGAAAGACATTTTGATTATATTGAGTATCAACATATTCCTAGATGTCTAAAAACATTAACAAATGCATTGGCTAATTATTTTTTAGAAAGACATTTATGCCATTTATAAATCCAAACACACATTTTAAAAGACAAGTAAGTTGGTAGGAACTTTATATTAATACGTCAAAAGTTACAAAAAAGTGTTTTTCCTGAGACAAAAATGTCAAAATAGAGAAGCTCATGAATTCATATACATAAGCATCAAGGATGATTCTCGCTATAACAAATGACTTCCCGTGCTACTCTATGGAGCATTCAACCAATAGATGTCGATACACCAAATGTACGGCATTTGTATCACCAAGGTAATTCATCCACCATGATGTCAGGGATGTTCATGGTTAATCCCTTTAGGTTCTGTTCGATATCCTCAAGATCCTCAACAACCACTCCTCGACCCACCACAACACCTATATCTCCCTGTCTTTGAATATGAGATGATCTTGGAGGACGATAAGGCACCACATCTGCATTGTTGATAGCACTTGATTAGTCTCAGATAAATGACAAAACAAAATTATAATTAAAATACCAAAAAAAACATATAATGAAAAATTCTTCTTACCTATGTCTCTCCACTGAGATCCCTCCGATAATTCCAATTCGGGGTTCCCATGGAAATCGGTCCCGGCATAAGCATAGTCCTCAACCATAATTAGATGATATCTCATCCACTGGAATAAATCTTGATCATATTTGACGATTGAAATGCCACCGTGTCGAGCCATCAAATCCACCCATCTTTTCATCTTAGGATCCTGTGGAGTGGGTATTCCCCACTCCACATGTTGTAGGTGTAAGACGAGGACCTTGTCCAGGAAGAGGGATACCAAAATGGATCCATAGACAAATTGTTTCAACCAACCATTCCGACACTTTGTCAGTTGTTTCTTCATGTTCTTCAAAAGAACCTCACACCAATTGAAGACCCGGGGCTCCATACACTCTATAGCATACTGAAAGTGGCTTTGTAAAGCCATGTGGGGAGCCACACTCCCTTCCATCTGAGTAATAGTGTAGAGGATAGTTCTCAGAGGTAAATATCAAACATCCCTAATGGAAACCTTGCCACTATGCTTTTTTGTACCTGGTACGCAGTAATGTGCAACGTAATAGTCCATGGGTTCTCCACCACCTATGCTTCTCAAGAGTGATACTAGAGAACCTCAACGAGATAACCCCGTCAAAAAGTAAATGTCATCTATATCCAAGGTGAGTATATGCACACCCACATGAAAGGCTTGTTCATTGACATCCCACATGTGGACTAGGTATTCCAATAGCCTCAGTTGGGATCTCATGCCCTGAACTTTGAAAAATTTGAGCAAGCCACACTTCCAGAGTGCCATGACAATGCTCGGGTCATTCCCAACAAAGTTTTCTTCTTCATCATGCTCACGTTCCCTCCACTCGAGCATAATGACTAAGGAAAACTTGCCAAGCAACATCAAAGGATGATTAGATTCATCAAAATTCAAAAGTTGGAAGTTTTCCTAGCTCATTTTCCTTTTTCAAAAATTGAGTTGCAGTTGTCACAGGGGCTCTCTTTGACACAGCGAGGCCTCATCGCACCTTGGTTGTGGAGCCCCTACGATGATTTGGGATTGTCCCAGTTCATGATAGCGTGAGCCTGTGATGATCTCAAAGCGCAATGACCCTTAAAAAATCGACCATAACTAAAAAATAAACCACAAAAAATGAAAAATTCAACC
This sequence comes from Picea glauca, assembly GCA_000966675.3. Classification (NCBI taxonomy): domain Eukaryota; kingdom Viridiplantae; phylum Streptophyta; class Pinopsida; order Pinales; family Pinaceae; genus Picea; species Picea glauca. The sequence continues at coordinate 125,625 of JZKD02S2050275.1, read as the reverse complement.
ATGAAAAGAGAAAGGGGAAGGAGAATACCTTTTTGACAGAAGCAGTTCGAGAAATGGTCCACCAGGCACTCTAGAATCGTCGCTTGAAGTTTGGAAGAAAAATGAGGGTTTTTGGCACTATTTGGGTGAAATTGCAAAATGAAATGGTAAATGAGCTATTTTGAACTATTATATTCACTTTTTACCATTTTTATTGCAAATTAAATTAATTTTTGAATATTTTTACCTATTCCCTAAGCTTAATGAACTTTGCAAAGTGTATCTATTATGGATTCAAATATCTAAGGATCGGACGTTTGACATGGATCCTCCATTTTTGGTCGTTTTTGTGTGTTTTTCTTATGTACATATACATTTAGGGTTTTTTAGGAAAAACTATGAGCACAGACTTAATTATTTCTCATGCTCATGAAACCATGAGAATGCAATCGACTAACCTTTTATCTCTTTTTTGAACTCGCATTGGTAATACGAAAAATGAACCCTATGGAGTATCCTTTAAGCTCTTTTCAAGCTCCCTAAACATGAAAATATAGCTGAGAGACCTTGTTCTTTTCACGCTCATAAAAATATTTGAAGAAAACATCTGATGAGCAGTAGATTATCGCTTTTTCGGTCTTGTTAGACTAACTTACGAAAAAGGACAATTTGGAGTTTTCTTTAAGTGTTTTTCAGACTCTCTAAACATGAAAAACCCCTGAGTTTTCTTTCTTTGGAATCGTAGAACAAGCATCGAAAGGCCCTTATGGGACCGAACTACTCCTTCCTAGGGTTCGTTAAAAATATTTCGAGGGACTCATATGAAGGATGATCTTACATTACAAGCATATGTTATCCTCCTCAAGCTTGCACAAAAATAAAGAGGTACTCGCCAAAAATGGTGGGGGGAAATTGGTAAAGAAATGTATATATGTATCTGTGTTAGTGGAAGTAAGTCCCTCTTGAACATGACACCCCTCTTCATCACTATATCTGGGTTGGGAAATCCATTTGTCTCTCGGTTGGTCATCCACAAGTCTGTGAAGGTCCTATAAATTATAGGAAATCTAATTATTCAGTTTCAAACTTTTGTTGCTCTTATGATGAAAGCTCCTGGTTTGATTGGTTTCCTTAGATGACTTTTCTCCTCCCTCCATTTTACCCAATCCTTCCATCATCACCTTGCTACACCATTCATTCCATCCACTTCTTCATTCCCCCGCTAATTTTATCCCTGCATGAAATGAATGTTAGATAATTTAGGTTAAGAATAACATAGAGTAAATAATAAAAATAGATTAATGATTAGTTCAATAAAATATCAAGAATTAGAATATTAATGGAATTTAGTTAATGTAATATGTAATCAATAAACATTAGATTAAAAGCTAATTAGATTAATAAAGATTAGTATGTTAGTTATATCATTAGGAGCTAACATTAAACTAATTTTAGATTAGTACTAATCTAAAATATTACACTAATACTTGACAAATAATCGATATTAAAACATAATTAATTAAACATTAATTAAAAAAATAAAAAATAAAAATAATTAAAATAAAAACAAAAAAAACAAAACATAATAAAAATTAAAACACAAAAAAAAGTTTAAATAACAAATAAAACTAATAATTAAAAAACATTAAATAAAACATATAAAACAAAAAATAGAAAACCAAAACGAATAAAAAAAAATCATAGAAAACAAATTAAAAAAAAAAAAACAAATTAATAAAAAACTAAAAATTTGTCCTAACTTAAAACCCATGCCCCTTTCTCATATTCCGGACCCTCCCCTTACGTCACTCAACCAAAGACAGTCCGAAAAGTAAAACCATCATGGACACTTTTCACCTCCACGGGATTTCAGACGCCCACCCTAATACCACTTACCACCCTAGAGGGGTCCGAAATCCACTCCCCCCCTCGAAAAACTACTCCCAAAACCAGTTTTACCAGTCCACTTAGAAAAGCGTTTTCGAGGAAAACAAGAAGGATTTTTGAGAAACAAAGAGAGTTTTCTCTAAAACGGGATGAACTCCAATAAGCTCTCTCAGGTTTTTCACAGGTATCATGAATTGATAGAATAAAATCCATCTCTGAGCACTATTTTTCAGGCTTCCATTTTTTATGTTTTTGTCGTGTTTTTGCGGTAGATGTTTTAGAAAGCTGGAGATGAATTTGGAAAAAATGAGAGTGGTTTTTACTCAAGTCGGGCTTATATACAATAACCTCTTTTAGTTTTATCACATCTGTCATATTTTGGGAGATAAAAGCATCTGAGTTGACCCCTATTTTCAACACTCTGACCTTTTTTCATGGCAGACAGTTCCAAACTTTGGGGGAATTGTTTCTATTTTTGGCCAGGTTGTTGAATTTGACCTCTTGATCCTGTGGAAGAATTTTTTCTATATATTGTTATAATTTAAATGTGAAGAGGGTTGATCAATTGGGAACTTATTGAAGGATGAAACTATTTTTGTAAAGAAGCTCACAGAGCCTCCATGGATCAAATTTCAGTAACATAGTTACAACATCACAAGATTCTTGTGTCAGTTTCAATGGTGAAGTAATCTCCTTGTTAATTGTTTTCTTATGTTTACCATATTGTTTTATATATTCTGAATTATTTTGAGACAAAAGGACATAATTGGTTTAAATGTACCCTTTGTCACTTGCTTGGAATAATTTATGTGTTTTTCTACTGAAGATTAAACTTAGAATTCTTAGTTGCTCTGTTTTTAATTGGATTTCTTAATCTCTTCCATCTTTCCCATGCATTAAATATTGAATGTCCAGTGGATTTTCCTAGCTTGCCCTACAATATTAGCCTGTTATGACCTGGGTTTGATCTATTCCGAACTGTAACTCCATTGCCCAATGGTTTTTCCCTTGTTGTTCCAACCAAACAATTTAAAACAAACCAAAAAAACATGTACTCTTATAACTAGCCTAACATCCAATCCAAACAAATCTAAATCATACAGTCTCAGTTTGATCCCGTTCAAGTTGCGTTGGGTTCGTAACGATGATTGCTACACACACGTCCATTTTGAAGTGATTCTAAGCACTTTTATTTTTAGGCATTCCTGGACCCATTTTGGTTCCAGGATCCATTTTAAGGAGACAAAAGGACATAATTGGTTTAAATGTACCCTTTGTCACGTGCTTGGAATAAGTTCTGTGTTTTTCTACTGAATATTAAACTCATAATTCTCAGTTGCTCTATTTTTAATTGGATTTCTTAATCTCTTCCATGTTTCCCATGCATTAAATATTGAATATCCAGTGTATTTTCCTACCTTGCCCTGCAATATTAGCCTGTTATGACCTGGGTTTGATCCACTCTGAACTGTGACTCCATTTCCCAATGGTTTTCCCCTGGCTGTTCCAACCAAACAATTTAAAACAAACAAAAAAAACTTGTACTCTTATAGCTATCCTAACATCCAATCCAAACAAAGCTAAATCATACAAGAAGGTTGAATCATCCACCTAATGAATCCAATCAACTCCAATCAGTTTCAAATACTCTACTAGAGGAAGAACCTGGAATATGACAATACAATTTGAAAAGATCAGGGATGCAAGTTGGAATTTTATCCAAGATGTAATTGGTTGTATTTTTAATTATTTTTTCTCTTTTTATGATCCCAGCCAAGACCATATTGTTGAAACTTATGTTGATCAAATTCAACCTGATGAGCCTCAAGAGATTAAGCCTAGTTTTACAGTCCCTGTACATACTCCTACACCGATAAATATCGCAGATAGATACAAGCCTCTTATCTTACCCCCTATACTCCGTGATTTCCCTGTCAATTACTACAAATACCTTCCCCGATTTGATGAAAAATATGGTAACATCACTGTTGAGAAACAAATTCATGGTTTTGAGAATTTTCTTGATCTGTTTGAGGTGGAAGAAGATGATGTCTGCATCAGACTTTTTGCTCCATATTTGCAAGATAGAGCTAAGGAATGGTTCAAAAGTTTGTCAGCTGCGAGCATATCCAATTTTCATCAGTTTGTAGAAGTCTTACTTAGTAAATGGGAGATCAAGAATAATATTTTTCTCATTTTAGAAGAATAATATCATTTGAAAATACAACCAGGAGAGACAGTGCAACTCTTTTCAGACAGATTCAATCAAGTTTACAATTCCATGTCTGCTGATATAAGACCACCTCCTGTTTTATCTCTCTTACACTACCCAGATGCCTTTGATCTGGAGATGGAATTTTAATTGAGAGAAAGGAACACTACAACACTCAAGGAAATTCAAGATAGTAAAATTAATGTAGAAGCTAATTTACTGATCAAAAGGTCAAAGATCAAGATAGAAGAAAGGAAGAAAATAACAAAGGAACAACTAAAATATTTAGAAGCTAAACTAGACATTTTGGCCAACACAATGAAATAAATGATGTAGAAAGTCATCATGGGAAATGAACTTGTTGTTCAAGGGCATCATGTTCCATTGGTTACAAAGAAAGAAAGGGTCATTGTTCCCAAACACTTTGCAACTCACCCTTGGTATCATGGATTGGACAATGATTATTTCATGTATTCAATTCAAAACATAGTCAAAGATGAAACTCCAACTCATCTTGTAGAAGATAAATTAGCTGATAGGATGTGTATGTTAGATGATATTTCTTTCATGGATGATCTACCCAAGTATGATAAATATGACGAGGATTACAACACGGTGAATTCTTCAAAACCACCAACAACATATTGTTGGGAGGAAGAAGATCGGTTGCAAGTCAAATATGATAGTCAGACTGTGCATAACAATTATGACACCAATGAGCAAAATGCATAAAATCTCAGAGTAAGTGGAAAGGATTTACCCTTATGTTTCTCTTCATTTCAGTTTCTGAGACAAAACTATAAGCAAGTTGTCAGTAGTAGGGATGGAGAATGTTCTAATGAATTAGTTGAGGATTTCATTGATGACATGGAAGTCGTTCTTGCTCCAAAATTATAGCCATTGAGTTATTTTGAGTTTCAAATCCCAGATGAAAGATTAGAGCCTAAAACAGATAAATTGATGTAGTATAATTATGTACCATTAAGCTTTAATTCATTTCAGTTTTTGAAGAAAAATATTGCTAATATATTTGAAGCAAAGAATGGTAAGCCTATAGAAAATCATGCAATCACATTGGAATTTTTGCATCAATTACAACAATCTTCTCATTTTCTCCAAGATCCAATAGCATATGTTTTGGATGATCTATGTAGTCAAAGTCCTGTTTATTTTGCCAGTTATGGGCTTAAAAGAAGTTATGATATAGACATGATTAGGCAGTCAGTTTCATGGTCTGGTTCAACAGGATCCTCTTTTCATAGTTCATCATAATATTTGCAGTCAAATCAAAATTTGCATAATGATATAGATAGCATATGTACATTACCAAGTCATGGTTTTGAATTGGCTGAATTTGAATATCAAGAAATAGGTCATGTCTATCATGATCCTATAGCTATCTATATGGAGGAGTTCTTCTTTTTAGAATGTCAATTGATACTTGTATCTTATTTTATTTTCCACAGTTCCAAAGATTTATGTTATGAATATCAGGTTGGAAATAAGTTCCTTATGCCTTTGCAAACTCTAGTTTTGATGCCTGTTAAAAACAGTGAAAGAGATGAATGATTGGATCAACTAATAGATTGGCTTCATTGGCATTTTTCCATTACCTGATTGGGAAGTAATTTCAATAGAGTAGGGTAGGAGTTTGTGAATAAGCTCGGTTTGGCGAGCATTCCTTTCAACAATTTTTCAAGTTGATTTTTAGATTGGTTTCAATTTTTTGTGATTTGTTTTCAGTGTGGATTTAATTTTTAGTTTGAAGCTTCAAGAATCAGATAAAATTTCAGTTTTCAGTTACACTGGTTTCATGAAAGAAAAAGTTGCAGTTTTTTAATCAACCCAATGGATAAAGCACCGGTCTACATGTTCAGAGTTATATGGTTCTTGTCACCTCTCGAAAGAGCTGCCATCCCTAGGTGGAGCCTATGTTAAGGTCCTATAAATTATAGGAAATCTGATTATTCAGTTTCAATATGTTGTTTCTCTTATGACGAAAGCTCATGGTTTGACAGGTTTCCTCAGATGACTTTGCTCCTCCCTCTATTTTACCCAATCCTTCATTCATCACCCTGTTGGACCATTCATTCCATCCACTTCATCATTCCCCTGCTAATTTCATCCCTGTATGCAATGAATGTTAGATAATTTAGTTTAAGAATAACATAGAGTAAATAATAATAATAGATTAATGATTAGTTCAATAAAATATTAAGAATTATAATATTAATGTAATATGTAATCAATAAACATTAGCTTAAAAACTAATTAGATTAATAAATATTAATATGTTAGTTATATCATTAGGAGCTAAGATTAAACTAATATTAGATTAGTACTAATCTGAAATATTATACTAATAATTAAAAAAAATCAATATTAAAACATAATTAATTAAACATTAATTAAAAAATATAAATTAAAAATAATTAAAATAAAACCAAAAAAACAAAACATAATAAAAGTCAAATAAAAATTAAAACATAAAACAAAGTTTAAATAACAAATAAAACTAATAATTAAAAAACATTAAATATAAAATAAAAAACAAAAGCTAATAAAACAAATAAATAAAAAATTAATAAAAAACAAAAAAATTATCCTAACTTAAAACCCATGCCCCTTTCTCATATTCCGGATCCCACCCTACGTCACTCAACCAAAGGAGGGTCCAAAAATTGAAACCACCATCGACACTTGTCACCTCCACAGGATTTTGGACCCCCCCTAATACCACTTACCACCCCCGGGGGTCCGGAATCCACTGTCCCCCCTCTGAAAACCACTCCCGAAACCAGTTTTACCATTCCACTTCAAAGAGAATTTTCGGGCAAACTAGAAGGATTTTTGAGAAACAGAGAGATTTTTTTCTCCGCAACGGGATTAAATCCAATAACCTCTCTCAATGTTTCCAAAGGTATCAGGAATTGGGAGAATCAAATCCATCTATGAGAACTATTTTTCAGGCTTCCATTTTTCCTATTTTTGTCATGTTTTTGCGGTAGATGTTTTGGAAAGACGGAGATGAATTTGGAAAACCTGAGAGGGTTTTACTCAAGACGGTCTCATATACAATAACCTCTTTCAGTTTTCACACTGTTATCACTCCAGGAAACTCTCCTAGGCTGTAAGTCAGAGATGTCTGGTAACTTAATCTTTTTGGAAACTATTTTTTCAATAATAGGTGTGGGTTTGGATCAAGATGAATATCTTAATCTATGGATTATATCTTCAAGATAGTATAACTATATTTATGCAATAAAAGGCCTTCAAGAGCTATTTATCAGATAGATTTGTATAACAAATGGATAAGAAAACCAATCGGTTAACCAAAACATACATAAACCATATATATGATGGGTCAACAAACTAGCCAAAGATGCTTATGATTCTTGCTTAACAATCAAAAGTAATATGAAAGTTACCATAGGACCATTAAACAGAGACAAAAGAACGAATTCCACTCATATGCATAGACAAAGATGAAGGAGGGTCTGACAATAACAAATGAAAGAAGCTTGCAGGCTTGATATATTAAAGAAAATGTCTTTCATATAAAACAGTAGAATATAGAACTCAAAATCGAACCCCTAGTTCATCTTCTGTCTTCAGCTTTATAGCTTTACAATACATTTTTGAGATCCTAAAAGAATGGATCATATATGATAAAGATAGAAAGTCAAAACTCAGTTGCAAAAGATAAGGAATGATCCTCAAAATGAGGTCAATTCCAAATTTCATGGCCTTCAGATCTTGTAGAGTCCTTGTGCAGTGCAGAATATCCTTCCAAGGCTGATTGATGACTCTTCCAAGAGATAGAATTCAAATTTGCTGAGTTGTGTAAAAATCCTAATTTGTTGCCACCAAAATAGGTACCAAAACCAACTTGGATACCTTTTCTAATCCTTATACACCAAAAATGGATCTTGAATCTGACTCTATAATTCAACATCTATCCATTTGAAGTGTTTTCAAATGATTTGGATTAGTAAAACCTCGATCTATACAAAGTTTAGCTTTCTCTGGCCAGTGACAGGTTTCGGTGGTTAACACAGAGGAATTCTGGGTGTATTAACTACCGAAAGATCTACTTTCGGTGGTTAATGAATAGTCGTCCTGTTCGCCTAAACCACCGAAAACTTAGCTTTGTCCAAAACTTCAAAATTGCAAAAATTGATTAACTTGATACTTTGTTGAGTGTTCAAGGCCTCTTTGATGATGCAACTCTTCCTCATACATATCTGGGAGCTTTAATTTGTTGTGTGGAAGACTGTGGTATATCCACCATTGTTGTAGCTAACTCGGCTAGAGTTTCCAAACCTGTTTGATCCCGTGTTGGAGGTTGAGATTCTTTTAACTTTAGCCTCAGAAGTCTAAGCTACCTGTACAACTTTATGTTCTCTCTTATCAGCACCTTGTTCCTGTCCTTGATTTTATCATGCTTTTCCTTGATACTTTGGTTCATGTTATAAAGTTCTGCATTTCTTTCAGTAAACTCTGTATTTTCCTTTTTAATGACTCTTTCTAAAACTTCCATCTCATATATTTGTTTCAAAAGTTTATTGATTTTCTGAGTCTTGGATGATTTAGGCTTGCTTGAAGAAGCTTTTGCTAATGGTTGACTATGTTCATCTGGAGGAGTTGGTGAGGGCAAATTGGGATAATCTTCTGCAACTTGCTCAGCATGTTCGTCACCCTGTGTCTCTGCTAACTCTTGCTCTGGCTCTGAGTCACTGTATGGTAAGTTGAAAGGGTTATCTCCTTCAGCAAGGTCCTCGTTCTGCTCTCCCTCTTTACCAAACTGTAATTTCCTTTTGGTTCTTTTTATTTTAGCAGAGGATGATTCTGTCAGTTCTCTTGGAGGTGAGATCGCCTTCCTTTTTCTTCGAATGCTCTTAGGGGTGATGGACTTCTTAGCAACATACTTCTTCCCCTTTTCATCCTATTGAAAATTAGTTTGGAAAGCATTCCAAAATAGGAAGAAATTCCAGTCCACTTGTTTCTTCTTCAAGGACTCTTTAACAATGAGTGTAATCAACCCTTGGTGTGACAACCTGCTGGCCACTTTGGTAGGATTCGCCTTGACTTGTCTAGCCATTTTTGTGAGAGCTTTGTGCAGGTAGAAAGGCATATTGATGGGAGACCTTCCTGCGAAATGGTTCAATAGCTTGAAGTGGTAAAACATAACCTTGTTGTACCTTCCCTCACAGGTGATGTATGCAAAGATTGCCTTCAAAAGGGCTTGCCATTTAGGCTCAAGAAAGGACATTGGTATGTCTTTCTTCCATGTGAGATCCTTATGTTGAGGCTGTAAGTAGGATCTGAACTCAATGTTTGCAGGCACAATGGTCTTAAACCAACATTCCCCTATTCTTGGGAGGCCAGTAACCTCTGTAATGGCTGCCTCATCAACTACAAATTCCTCCTTGCCAATAGTAGTTGTCCTTCCATCATATGATAAGGCAAATGCTTCAAAAAGTTGTTGGTGAAAGTCTGCAAGTTTTTCACAATAGGAAAAGATGCCAATCTGTTTGAAAAATTTAGCCACCTCTGGGTGTGCCTCTAGATACCGTGTTCCATCTAACTCAGACCTAAGGGTTGGCCCAACTTTCGGCATCTGATGAGTTTGTTGACCTGTCCCTACCATTTAGGAAAAAATTGTGAGCTAGGGGAACACACACCTAAAGTTTAGGATGAACTAAGAGTGTATGTTGAGGTAAAAGACACATAATAGGATGACTCAGAGTTTGATTTTCATAAACCCAATCTTCAATAGATTTTAATCAAGAGTAAAGGCTGGATATTAGCTGAGAATTTCAAATTCAGGTAGAAGATATAATTGAACTGAAACAGTGAGAGATTCTAAAGACTACCTGATGACTCTGGTTTTTCTTCGAATTGGATGATAGATGGCTTGATGATGAGCAACAGAACTCGAGCTTCACTTGGCAACAACGACGATTGGTTTCAGCGTATGAGTTGGTTAATGAAAACACATGATTATAGCTAATACACATAGTTTCAGATTTGAAAAGGTGATTAATTGGGGTTATTATGAACCTATCCCTTGGGACTTGAAGTAATGATCAGCCATGTGACTAATCAATATAGTTAGCCGAGAATCAAACTCCTAAAAATTATGTGTTATGACGAGCCTTCATATGAAATGACAAATGGTGGTTAAAATGGACAACAGAGCATCAATATCCCAAAAAGATGTAATAATAACATCCTACCTCACCAAATCGATCGAGTTTTGGTGGTTATGTCTTCATGATTACGCCAACTGACAGCTAGATCATGTGAAAGCACGGGCTTTTCTTTTTCCACGTAGAAATCTTTTCAGTGGTTAACTGGGCTTTTTATTTTCCCTCTTAACTATCGAGAACGAAGGCTTTCGATGGTTAATGAGTTCTTGTCAGGCTTGCCTAAACCACTGAAACCTGAGATTCTCTCTTTTGCTTGACAAAACCAAATCAAATGTTTTTTCCAAGTTTATTTATAGAAAATAGACTCTCTAACATACCTAAAGAAATTTAGAAATAAAATTTTGGACCACACTCTATCACCTAAAAAGAAAAATCTTCATCAATTTATTTGAGGAGATAACACTGGCTCCTATTGGGAATGAATGCCTCCCTGTGAGGTTTCAAGAACCACAGAACCAATGCCTTTCCTGAAAAAGAAAACTTAAAACTATCTGCTAGTGTTTCCATTGGGCATGGAGTTATTCTATAAAAACAAAGACTAAAAATAAAATCACAATGACCAGGCTTCATAGCCTTAAACAAAATAGAGTTTCAGAAATCGCCCATTGACTGGTCCACCGAACATTTCTTCACCTCCCAGACTTTGCAGAATGAATGTGTTGTTGTGTTTTACTTGAGTTATAATGAAAGGGCCGGTCCATAAAGAATCGAACTTGTTGTGTTTGCCTTTATCTTGTCTGAGGGCATCCCATTTCAAAACCCAATCACCAACCTGAAAATTATCTACCTTTGCCTTCCAGTCAGAAGTATCCTTGATCCTCTTTTGATGAGCCTCTGATTTGTCCACCAACTATTCTCGGACCTACTGCAGTTCTACCAAATCGAGCATTGTTCTTACCATATCATTTGACTCAGTTTGCTCTTCCTGAAAAAATTTAGCCACTGGTAAAACTAGCTAAACAGGAAAAATGGCATCAGTTCCATAGACCAATTTGAATGGAGAGGTTCCTATGGATTTTTTGATAGTTACTCTGTCTACCCATAGAGCAAATTTTAGTTTAGAATCCCAATTCTTTTTGTTCTCCTCTAATAGCTTTCTGATGATTCTGATTAAGCTCTTATTGGATGATTCATCCAGGCCATTACCTTGAGGGTAGTAGGGGGTTGAATGTACCAATTGGATGCCCATTTATTCACACATATCGACTAATGCATCAGCTTTGAAAGTTGTTACATTATCTGTTACTAGCCTTTTGGGGCAACCAAATATGCTCAGGATGTTTTCAGAAAGAAATTTCATGACGACCTGATGAGTGGCATTCCTGGTGGGAACTGCCTGTATCCATTTTGTAAAATAATCTGTGGCTACTAAGATCCACTTATGTTGACCACTAGACGAAGGATTAATCTCGCCTATAAAATCTAAACCCCACTGCTGAAAAGGGCCATTCACTACTATATGTCTTAGGGGTAGAGATTTTAGTTGTTGTTTTCCTGTGAATCTTTGACATTTATCGCAATCTTTGATGAAGGCACACACATCTAAGAAAAGAAAAGGCCAATAGTACCCAGCCCTTAGAATTGTATGAACAATGGTCTTCCAGTAATGGTGACCTCCACAAACACTTGAATGAAACTGATGTATAACTTCCACTGACTCTTCTTTGTCTAAACATCTGAGTAGTAAACCAGTGGGGTCCTTCCAATATAACAGATTATTGTAAATAAAAAATTTGATGGCTCTGAGCTTAAGGGCTCGGGCTTGAGTCGTGCTAAGTTCAGGAGGAACCTCTAGCTTTTGTAAAAAATGAATAATACCTGAGTACCACTTACAAGAAGACAAATGCTTCGCCACCTATTGATTGCTATGTTGTCCTTCTGCTGCGAACTTCGTCTACAAACTCGTTGAATTTTCCCCTATGAAATTTATGTCCAACAGCTCATGGTTTTCCTCCATCAAAAGCTTAGAAAGGCCTTGGCCTTTTACCAATTTAGTGGGCTTTACTTCTATGTCGAACTCGATTAACTTTGTGATCCATTTATCTCTTTTCCCATCAATATCAGGCTGAGTCAAAACATCCTTCATGGAGGGTGAAGGAACATATGGAATAACTTTTGCATGGAGGATATAAATTTTGAAAGATTTTAAAGATTTTATGAGAGCATAGGCTTGTTTTTCAATAGGATAATACCTTAGTTCAACAACTCTGAGTGTTTTGCTGAAGAAGGCAACTGTGTGATCCATACTGTCATCATCTTTCTATAACAAGACTGCTGCCACCGTGTCATAAGAAGCGAAGGAAAAAATATAGAAACTCTTGCTGTAATCCAGACTGATTAGAGTTGGGGATTCCATGATAGCCTGTTTGATATCCTGAAATGAATTCCTTGCATTGTCTATCCATTTTATCTCAGATCCCTTTTTCAACATACATGTTATGTGTTTTACTAGCTCGACAAAATTTGGAACAAATCTTCTAACAAAATTAATCTTGATTCATAACCTTATCCTAATAAGATCTAATAATGAATATCCTACATAATTCACTTTATCCACTTAAATTATCTAATAGAATTATATTTTCAGTTAGAAATATTAACAATTATTATAATAAGATAAAAATTCAATCTATAACTAACCCTAGATTTATTTTTACTTACCAATTTTAAAAAACATTTTAAACAAACCCTAGACCTATATACTTTGTCAGACTTTTCAACACTTAGAAATCACTTTTGTTATATTAATTATTACTAATTTTCTTTAGATTTTAGGTTATAAATAAAAACACTACAAAACAAATAATAGAAAACCCTAGAACTTTATACATAATTAGAGATATCAACACCTTTAAATATTACTAATTATCACTAATCATCTTACTTATTAATCTCCTTAAGCTCTATTAAAAATTAAAATGTAAAACAAAAATACTAATAAGTAATACAATAAAATTAAACTCCTTCCAACCCTAAAACCTTAAATTATTTATATTAATTAAAAAACTTTAATTATTTATATTATTCATATTAAAAGTTACTTTTAAATTTATAATTAAATTATTAGCTCCGCATTTAGGGTTACATATAAGCCGACCTAGTTATCTTACCTGTTGTCCTGCATATACACTATTAATGACTAAGATCAGCCAGCTCTCTACTTGACGATTAGTTCTGATGATGAATCCAGATTCGGATTCGAAATGTCGATGACAAAATGACACCAACTGTGGATTCTCCGGCAAATGATTTTGAAATTCCTCACCACAGAAATCTGAAAAACAGTAAAATTAATCTTACCGAGCAGCGATTGAATATCCTTTTTCGACCTTAGTAAGGACAACCTCTGAATTTCTTCCACCCGAGCTGGATCAATTTTCACGCCTTCTGTTGAAACAATGTGGCCTAGGAGCTTTCCCTTTCTGAGAGAAAAATGGGATTTTTTGGGATTCAATGAAATCCCGAACTGCCTGCACTTCAAAAATACTCTTTTTAAATGCTTTAAATATTCTTCATGACTGCTGGAATAATAACTATGATTTCATTGAGATAGATGAGGACAAACTTGTCCTTCTCACCCACGAAAGCTATGTCCATGGCCCTTTGAAAAGTGGCCCCGACATTCATTAATCCGAATGGAATTTTGGCGTACATGAAGGTACCCCAAGGAGTGGTAAAAGCAGTCTTCTCTTGGTCATCAGAATGGATAGAAATCTGGTTGTATCGAGAAAAACCATCCAGGAAAGACATAACATTCTTTGCAGCAAATGTTCCATCTTCGGTAGGGAATAGTTATCTTTCTTTGAGAATCTATTTAGGTTTCTAAAGTCGACACATAACCTGATCTCACCATTTTTCTTTCTCACTATTAGAGATTTGCAATCCATTTAGAGTATATTAAAGGGATTATGATTTTGGCATCAAGGAGCTTTTTTATTTCTCTTTCAATTACAGGCAATAGAAGAGGACTGATACGTCTGAGTTTTTGTTTAAAAGGGATGGTGTCCTTTTCAAGGGGAATCTTATGTTGAATTATCTCAGGGTCATAAGTTTTCAGATCACTGTATTTTCAAGAGAAAACATCAGAAAATTCTTTCAAAATGTTGCAATATTCGGACTTCTGATCAACAGTCAATTCAGAGGACAGATTTATGAATTTTGGCTGGATTTCGCTTCCTATGTTGTGCTCATGAACAATAGGCTCTTTTTACTTCTTATCTGGCTTGTAGGGGACACCATTATGATCGAATAGCTTTTCAGGAGGTACCAAACCCCGAGGTATATAATTATTGGGCAGTTGAACAATATCATGCTGACCCAATTTTTGTTTTAGCTTAGGCTTCTAGGATTCCTCTACATTTTGATTTTGCTGGTCGACATGCATATCAGAAAATTCATCTACCACCTGGAGAAATCTGTTAAGTTCATCATCATCTTTAAAAAAATTCCAGTATTTAATATTGTCGGGTAAAGATGGTGTATATTTGACTTGGATTTCATAATTGAGCCTGGGAGGCATGGGAGGAATAAACAGACTGGCTGAAATAGCAAGGGAATCCATGAGATGATTCATATCTCTGGGTATATAAGAAATGTCAAAAATGGAAAAAGAATCCCTAATTTTCCATACCTCATCCATGTAGGCCTTCAATCTGACATGTTTTTCTTGGAAAGTACTGTTCACTTGTTGTATGATGCGATCCGCGTCTCCGAACACCTTTAATCCTTTAATCCCCATCTCCTTGGTTGTGTTTAAGCCCAATATCAAAGCCTCATACTCTGCTATATTGTTAGTAGTTTTGAAATCAAGCTTAAAATACAAATGCATAGCCTCCTCCAAAGGAGAAATCAAAACTACCCCTGCACCTGCTGAATCTTTGGTATTGGCACCATCAAAATACATGGTCCAAATTGGAATGCATTTTTCATCAGTTTGTTGTTCAGTGGGATTTACAAGCTGCAAAGGAGCTGACTGAGAATCATCTATTTGAAGAATACATGAGCCAAAGTCTGTGTCTACAACATAAATAGGATGATTTCAAATTTTTTTGCATCACTGATGATGTAGGCAAGTTGATTCTCTCTGTAAAGTCTCTTTAGATCTCCTCCAAACACCGGGATCATAGCATACGAAAGATCCATTTGCAAGGTACCCCCCAAACTTTTGCTCCATGGACGTGACAAGAGGAGTTCGAACTTGGGTGGGATATCAACAACCATGACATCCATTACCATGATTCTCATTGGCAATTGGGCAAGGTTTATAACAAGGTCTTTTATGAGGCCAAGACATATGACTTTCCTAGAGTCAAAAGAAAAAAGATCATGATATGGTTTGGTGACCTCAAGCCCAAGTTCGTCCATCACTGCTTTGGGCATAAGATTATGTTATGCTTCTAAATCAAGCAAGCAGTTGTGAAGGATCTTATCATGAACATTTAGGGATATATAGAAAGGTGGACAAGAGTCATCTTGATCTTCTATCATAGGTCCTATAGTTATTGTTGGATTGTCATCTTGTAAGTTTACAAAATCAGCAAATGAAGGGGTATTTGGTTTAAGGGAATTCAGGATGACAGACTTGAAAATGTCATTCTTCATAAGTTCGGTCAATGGCATAGGTATTTTTACTTTCTGAATTTCTGATTCGAAATTGAAAGAGTATTATGATTTGTCAGACGTTTTTACCTCGTTAGAAGGAGCTCTGAGGATAGCTTGTTCCTTGACTTGGGGCTGAGATTGCTTCTGCTGCTGTTTTGTAGAAATGGGGGTCTGCTTTACAGGAGCGACAGACTGCTTGGCAACAACTTCTTTCTTCTTCACAGGAGCAACGGGAAATAGTTTAGGAGCAACATTTTTAGATCTTAAATTATAACTTTGCTGATCATCTGTTTGATAGATAGATTCTTCAATACTTTCCTCATGAATCTCCTGATCCATCTGGGCTTCTTCATAATCTACTTGTGTCAAAAAGGAGGAATCATTTTCATTGCCAAAACAATTTATGTTGTCTGCTTCTTCAACTTCATCATGAGGTAGCTCCTGTTCCTCTTCTAGAATTGCATTTTGGAAAGGGGGTCTGATTATTTGATCATCAACTGTATTCTTGTCTCTCTGAAGGATCTGAACCTGTTGATTGTTCCTTCTGTAAGGGAAAGCATTTGGATTTATAGGGACATAAGCATTTGGCTCTTCTATCCTTGCTGGCTGCTAACTCCGATTCTTCAATTTTGACATTTCAGATGTCAAGTTGTCCAACATCTTGGCCATCTTTTCCATTTTTCTATTAGAAGAAGAAGGGGGCTCAACATAAAACTTCTTTCTCTCAACTTTTCCTTTGAGTTTCTGAGATGCCATAATATTTGATTCAACTTCGAGAGCAAAATCTTGCATTAAAACAAGTGTGGCTAATGTTCTTTCTCTAAGGATTAAACAAAAATCTGGATCAAAAGCAACAGAAAATGTGATCTTTGCTGATGCGTCACTTGGATTGATCTCTGTAGGGATCTTGCCAAACATCCTATTGAATCTTTTGATGAAGTTTGCGATCGACTCCCCATTTTCTCTTCTTAGGTTTCTGAATTCAGAAATGTAATATAGGAGGTCTCTTCTTTCTCCTCAATGTTTTAAGAACACCTCATCTAATTGCTCAATACCTGTCACTGAATTTGCTGGTAGTTCTTTGAACCACTTCTTGGCTTGGCCATCCAAACTCTACACAAAAACTCTGGCCCAGACATCTTCTTTTGAAATATTAATATTTTCAGCATAAGCATAAAATGCTTCTATATGTTCTTCGACAGTATAATCCCTGGCTTCGGTAAACTTTGGCATATATTTATGATAATCTCTAGTTGGCATGGAAGATAAGGGATTGGGCAAGACAAGTGGAGCATACCTATTTGCTAAAATTTGTTCTATCCTGGTTAAAGGGACAGCCATGGCAATCTTAGGGGTTGATGCAGAGGAAGAATTTTTAGGAGATGAAGGCTGAGATGGGATGGTTGAGTTTATAAAAAATGATTGTCTTACTTCACTTTGAGAAAAAAATTCAGAAATGGGTGGAAAATAAGAGGCCTTGTAAAACTGACCAAGTAATAAGGATAAGCTTTCTTCTCCCTTAGAGGAAAGATCTTGTAAAATATCTTCGAGAACGGGCAGATTTGTATGAGTATAGAAAACACCCTCTATAGGCTTTGTGGGTGAGGAATTCAAAGAAGAAGAAGAAGAGGATTCTTTTTGCTGAGGGGATCCTATAATTACTTCTTTAAGGTTGGATGTGATATCATGCTCAAAAAAAGAGTCTGTAACATTAGAGGAAACTGAAGGCTCCTCAACCTTCAAGCTTTCTGATACAATTTCAATTTTATGAGAACTATGAGTTTCAGCAGCAGGGGATTCAACTAGAGGTTCTTTAGATATGAAATAAGAAGTGTATGTTTGAATACCTGGATTTGATGTCTTTGAAGATCCATAAGCTTGTCTTTGTAAAGCCTTTCCCCTACTGATAATCTTCTCAGGGTCTGGAACTGGTGCTTCCAGTGGGCCTTCTTGGTTCGCCTTGGTGTGAGATCTTTTCGAAGCCAATTCGTTCCAATGGAGTCACCAGATAGATGGTTACAACCCAAATGATGTCTAGGCTTTGTCTATCATCAAAGCTGGATCTATGTCATCTCCCGGGGAAGTTGAGCTTCAATCTCTTATCCCCAGCAACGACGCCAATTTGTTATCACTCCAGGAAACTCTCCTAGTCTGTAAGTCAGAGATGCTTGGTAACTTAATCTTTTTGGAAACTATTTTTTCAATAATAGGTGTGGGTTTGGATCAAGATGAATATCTTAATCTATGGATTGTATCTTCAAGACAGTCTAACTATATTCATGCAATACAAGGCCTTCAAGAGCTATTTATCAGATAGATTTGTATAACA